>JAIPRK010000683.1:0-82191 GCA_025469195.1 Chaitophorus viminalis
ATAATATAAAAATTAAAATTTAAAAAATATAGTATGTATATATATATATATATATATATATATATATATATATATATATATATATATAATGGCTCATTAGGCACGCAGCATTGATTAAATAAATTATATATTTAAGTTATAACACGTATTAATATATTATGTAGTACAATTTGTAAAACTAGATAATAATAATAATTAGTATTTAATAATAAAAAGATATGTTGAAAGTTGTACATTATGATATGTATATAGTGTTTACTTTGATATGTATTGTGATTTAAAATTGATGTACGATTAAAATAGTATAATAGATTTGTTTTAATTGACCAAAAATAATTAGGGAAGAAGTAATTTATGGGTTCCAAAATTCGTGATTAAAAGAGTGGACAAAATTATAAATATTTGTTGGAATCTTGGATGGATGTAGAGTAATATAGGAATAGAAAATTACAGAGGATTAGTTATACAAATCCGATATTTTATTGGTGAATTAATCTAGGAAACCAGTATTGACTAGCTTTTCTAGGAAAAACTTCACGTCACCTAGTTCAGAATCTTTAATGCCAAGACTCTTTAACATACCGATGTCCCCGTTTTCTACAGCGATGAACACCGAACGTAGATGTTCCAAATCAGATCTCATTAGATGAAGAGCAGCACCAAAATCTTCAATAGTTTGTGATTCTGTGAACATATATTAATAAAATATTAAATATTGCTATTAAGAATCAATAATAATTTGATTAGTATATTTCAATACATATATGTTTAGTTATTAGCTAATTGAGATACTTTTAAAATGTAAAATTCAAACACAAATTATTTTGTACTTAATTTATATTTTATATACTTATTAAATTTAAAATTTAAAATTATTTCAAAACCATAATATTACTTTTGCCTATTATTTTGTAGGTATCAGTATTCTTATTGTTACTTGTACAATCGAATATTTTAGGTAATAAAAAATGTTTAAAATAATTATGAAAATTGCTAAACTATCTGGGTAATGCCAAGATGTAAGATAAAATGTTAATAACATATAATACTTGATTCTCTGTATGCAACATTTATGTTATAAAAAAATAAAAATTATAAATAACATAATATTCTGTAAATCAACAAAAATATATTCGGGTTTGGCAACTGTGCTTTCTTGATCAAACACTCAAGTTCCTAATATTATTTTTAAAATTGTATTATTGTACTAAGTGTATAGAATATAGATTCTAACTATAAAGAAATATATTTTTTTAATAATAAAAATACTTTAAATAAATTAATAATACCATAGAATATAATTTAAAATTATTATTCTTTTATTCGTAAATAAACTACATAATATGTTAGTGTAATTTATTTGATTTAATTAATTAGGATAAAAAATGGCTGAATTTATTTTTTATTAATTTAATTGATAATAAGATATGTATATTCAATTTTTCCTATTTTAATTTATCTATACTTACATATTATAATGGCTTAGATAAAGATTTACAAACCAGAAAGTGTGATTGCAACTTTTTCGACACCTCCTAATGGTTCCAATGCATCTCTTGCTTTGCTACCAAATAATTTTTCCAAGTAGTTTGGTCCATGACTAGCTAAAAGTGACTGTAAAAAACTTGCTGTTTCTTCAACCGGAGGTCGTTTAGCTGTAAATATAAAAATGTATAGTTAATGAATACATAATAAAACTAATAATGATGATTCTAATAATAATAATGGATTTTAAATACATTTTTAGGTGAGGTACCTCAGTATATATACAGTACATATATGTATTTTAAAATTCTTTAGTCATATTAGAGAATTTTTTAAATAAAGTAATTTATAATAATGTAAATTTACATTCACATTAATATTATTAATTTGAACTCTATAAAGTTTTGTTAAAAAAAAATAAAGATACTTTTGTACAGAAAATCACTTATAATTACTCGTGAACACTTGAATAGTATATTACAAATTCATTAATCATGTGAAAAAGTACTTAATTTAATTGAAATTTGCCATGTAACATAATTATATTATAATAATAACATCATGGTTGTTTAAAACACAATCAACTCGTAGTTCATTAAAGTTATGACTACTATTTAATATGTATAACAGGCATAGTGAACTAATAATTTAAGATTTATATATATAAAAAAAAAAAATGTAATTGTTAAAAATGATTTATTAAACTAACTGTTTATAAAGCTTATTTTAAATAGTTTATTATATTTACTATTTTACATTAATTCAATAAAAAAATTTTTATTTTAATATTGCTTATCAAAGGTTAAAAATGAAAACAATGTATATAGGTACTGCACATCAAATATTGAATATATTTTTAATTACATTACTTACTAATATTTTAATTAATAAATATAGAACGTTTTTCATACACATTTTAATACATGAAGGTAGGTATATAAATTAAATAAATAAACTGTTCGACAACAAAATAGTTTCTAAGTAGTGTGGCTTAAGGTATACTCTGTATCAGTATAAAAGTATTAAAGTACAAGCTTACACTTCAAACAACTTACTAGAATTTGTCTGAATAATTATTAAAAATATGTATAATTTTACCAGCAGTGCAAAGTCTGGCATCTTCATCATAACCATCTGGACAATCAGGAGCTCCATCACATAAATATTGAATAGAAATACAAGCACCGTTTCCAGGACATTTGAATGGTTCATATGGGTGACAAGGTTCTCCTGGAATTAAAGAAAATATTGTGCTTGAGTCAGGGGCGGTTCGAAAGTTTTAGTTGAACGGAGCAAGCGTAAAATATTCCACCAACCCACCTACCACTATACAAATTTGATAGTTTACCAAAAAAAATAAAATTAGTTTACCCGAGTTATTACTTATATTAGTGCTATCATATATTATTATTTACTGATAATTAAAAAGCGGATATTTAGATTTTTACATATTATATTTATTGGCTTTATGCAACGCAACGAGGATGAAAATTATGGAAAAATTATTCCTTGTTGCAGTTTTTGTAGAAAAAAATTTATCTTGCATATAACAGCATTAATATCAATATTATAAACGATGACTATCCCATCGGCCACCATTCACCCATAATTTTGACCGGGGCAAAGCGCCGGTCTTTTGTATGTTTAAGCCACCTCTGGCTTGGGTTAAAACATTTATCATACATGTTTCTCAAAATATATATGTTGAAATATTTTATTTTTAAATAGATATTAATAATACCTATAAAGTATAATTATTTACCTATACGAATAATTGTTAATTTAAAATACTTTTTATGATGTCAGTACTACTAGATAATACTTAAAGTTTTCGACTGGATTACGACCTGTTTTAATTTATGAAATCATCAGGCATAAAAAACCCCTAGTCAAAGTTTATTATTTGATTGTATACTTGTATATTATTTTATTTATTAAAAATATAGATATTTATAATTATTATTAATTATTATGGATAATATCAATTACTATTTTAGTAATTATGTCTAGTATTAAATACGTATGTAATATTTGCACCATAAATCATCTCAGATGAAACGATGAGATACATAATAATTATAAGCACATAAGCAATTTTACAATCATGACACTTAATACTTACATTATTTCAACAACAATTATATTTAGCCAATAACCATACGCTTCGTCAATTGAATCGTATTGTAGTATTAAAAGTAAATGTTAAAATTCAACTTAAATTGAAATCTTAAGGATTTGTTTTTATCCCAAAAACAGTATAGAAATATGTATGTGTTAGACAACTTATCGTTGAAGTATGGCTCAATTATATTTTTAAATTTAACAATGTACTCATATAAATATCCTATATACAAACGTCTAATCAAAACGTCCTTTGAAGTGTTAATCAGTCAAACTTTTGAATGCATTCTCCTGTGGGTACTAGGTACTCTTAATAGTGTTGGCCATAAGCTAAATCATTATAGAATATATGACATATCTATGTATAATATATTAAGTTTATAGTTTATACGCCAATTGTTAAGTGTCAGTGTGTCACACTGTAATAAGTGTTTTTGTCCTATTTTTAAAAATTGTGTTTAGTAAAAAATAATTAAATTCCTTTATAATAAAGTAATCATTATAATTTTTACTTTAGCTGCATTTTGAATACAATATCATTATACATTTTTATTTTTTGTTAATATTATAAAAATTCTTTATAGTAATTATTTTGAACAAAGTAAAAATAATCTATTTTTATTCTCTAATAACATGGTAAGAATTAAATAATAGTGTTAGAATAATTTGAGTTGCTTTCTTTACCATTGAGCATTGAGATTGAATAATATGTAATTAATATAGGTTCCTACTATCTACTATTAATGGAAAACTACTAAAATAACACTCACAAGTCACAATTTACATTAAAAATTAAAAATAGTTGCTCTATCTTCGACAAAATAATATAGCACTACTACACAATATAGAAATTCTCAAAATCAAATTGCCAATTATACTTGGTTTAGGGTTTTATAACTGGTCTTCTGGGTTTTGACGGTTTGAGAGACAAAGCCCCTTGATAAATTCTTGGCTTTTGAGGGATCTAGTTGTCAATTATTTTTGATTTAAATTTGAAATAATACTATCAAAATACATTTTTGAAATCATGTCGTTTTCTAACCAAATGGTGTAATACTCAATTAAAGTAATGCCGTTTTATTTTCTCACCAGAAATTTCAATTCAGAGTTGACAGTTCTGCTTATATTTAAAATATGATTCAGAATTGATAAATGATAAAAGTAACAGAATGAAATTATTAAAGTTTAAATGAGTTGGTTATAGTTAAATTAGCAACAGGTAGTTAGGAGATTATATACTATAAAGGTACTAGATTTTCTATTCATAAATTACCACAGTAATTTCTATTAAACTTTTTACTATTAGAGGATCTAAATGGATGTATTGGAAATGTACAGGAAAATTACACAATTCTAGTTGATTCAAAAAATTTACTCACTACGTCGTTCGTAGTAGATAATTATTTGTAGTTGAAGGTATACTTGTGCAAATATAACATCTACTGGCACCTTCTACTAGAACTCTTTTGGATTTATAAAAAATAATAAACAATTTTAAGATTTGATATTAAATTTGTTGATTACCTTAACTTTCAAATACTTTTTTATATGATTTCGTTTGTATATAATTCAATGTATAAAAATAAATAAAGAAGCCTAATAGGTACATTAAATTGAGTGTTTCTAAGAAAAGGATTTTGACATCAAGAAAACTATTAATTACGTAATGTTATTTATATACTTTTAACATTTAAGTTATAAAGAATTGGTAAATTGGTATAAATGATTATATACTTGTAAATGTTAGGTATATGTGTATTTTATGTAGGTAATAAGCTTAGATATTATGATTCCATATTTAATTTCTATGGATATATATGCCAGGAGTGCCTTCATTATTAATCATTTTTATAGAATAAATTAATTTATTGATACCTAGTGTAAATTAAAGATGTTGTGTAAATGTTTATATGCAAATAAAAGTCAATGCTAATTTAACAAATGAGAAAGTTTTTAAATGATTTATCTGCATATGTTATATTGAACTATTTCAATTAATCAAATTATATTACAAAGACTTTTAATTTTCAGTAGATATATTTCATAATTAATACGTAAAAAAGTATGAATAGGTTTTTTTAAAGATTATAAAAAACGTTGTACTATCAAATAACTATGTTATTTTAGAGTAGGTAACTAATTTTTTCAGCCACCGCATTTATGATAAAAACTAATAGATGTGAAAGTACGTTTTAGTCCTAGTCTTAAATATCAATAATTGAACTTGAATAAATTATCCAATTTTCATGCAAATTAAGCATCATTTTATTATTACCATTGTTTGTTTCGGTGTTTTATTATTTTAGATTTTATTAGAGGCTAAAAGAGCATTTTTTTAAATTCATATTTATTAAACATAAGTGTATCAGATGCTAATTAATACATTTATCAGTAACAATAAATCTTATCATGCACTTATTTATATTGGTACTGGAACATATTTGTAAATACTTGATAATTTATATCACAAATACTTATTTAAATTTTACCTCTGTTAATTTGGAATATGCCAACAACACAAAACCATATAGATATGTATGAAGATTGAGGGTATATAAAAAAATTACCATTATAAGTAGTTTATGTGGTATTTAAAAATTTAATGTAAATTTATAATATCTAAGAAAGTAATTAAATGAATTATCTCAAAGTAAAAATATTGCCTAAAATATATTTCGTAGATAAAATCAATATATACGCCACTATATTTTATAATAATAGCTTAATTTATTTCACTATTCTGTCTTTAAATATTTGAGTTAATTATAGTGACGTGCTAATATTTATTTTTAAATTATAATATTATTTCAAACAATTCTGATATAATTTAATCATTTATTCACGGCAGACAAAAAGTAAATTCACGTAGTTTAGGAAACTTTAGAAAAATTAATTTTTATCAACGAGATAAGAAAATATTTTTATTCCATACTTATTCAAACGCAATACCTAAGCTAAACTTTAACGGTTAAGGGGATTGTATACCATGATTTTCTGTCTCTATCTACAGACGAAACATAGGAATTTAGACGTTTTCTATTTGCACCGTAACGATCGATCAACTAATGCGATAAGAATATTGAAAACTGATTTATTAAGTCTACTTTAGATCGGTTTTCCCACTTTTTTCGTTTTGTACCCCAAAATTTCACAAAATAGAATTAAACGAATTGGAAACATAAAAATCAATAAAAGTTAATTTTTGAGAATGTTAAGAGCAAAATTTAAAAAAAGTGAAAAAATCAATCTAAAGTAGACCTAACGACAAATTCAAATTAGTTTTCAAAATTATTATCGCATTAATTAATCGATCGATACGTTGGAAATAGAAAAAGTCCAAATTCCTATATTGGGCGTGTGATAGACAGAAACAGAAGATCACGGATTACAATCCCCTTAAAATAATTTGATTTCTATCCTAAACAAATTAATATTTATATTACTAATAGTAACATATAATATAATATATTGCTCAATATTTTTATGATTTTTGGTTGTATTATTTAAAAAAAAAAACGGGTGTACAAAAGTTAACATAAATAATTTAGTAAAAATTGTTATAGGAACATTACGTTCAAAATGTATTTCCAAAAAAATTTTAAGTACAACTAGTACGTATTTTGAGATTAAATAATTAATATTAAATTTATGGTAATTTTATAATCGTATATTATAGGGATAGTATAAGTACTATGAATTACGATAGAATTATTAAAAATAATTAAATAACTAGCCTCTCCATAAAATGTTACGCCGTTTAAACTAATCTTAGTCCTATCATTATGTTTATGTTATATTTAACCTCATTTATCTACTTTATATTGTACTTTTAACCAAATGGCCTCCGAGGAGTTATCAAATAAATATGATGACAAACACCCGGATCGGAGGGGGGGTCTGGGGCGCAGCCCCAGCTAGACGAAGTCTAGTTATCAAATAAAATAAGAAAATTAAATAAAAATTTTCCATGGAACAATAACTTAAAATAAGTTGTGTGTTTACACGTATACGTAATATACTTAATTTATCATATTATCAATATTCTATTCTTACTGGTTAATAATTATATCAATACTGCCTGAACAACCTAAATATAATTTTGAACAATGTATTTAAAAAGAACTGCTCTTTTTCTAGTTCTACATTATAGTACAAATAGTTAGGTATTACTAAAAGTAATCATCTTTATCAGTGGCACCCATAGAGGTGAACATTAGTAACTAATACAACTGCATGTGTTCTTTAAGGGGGTGGGTGTCTAGATCAACGGATGTCATAGATAGATGCCTCTATTTTTGTAAGGAATAATACAAGAATAACATCTTTAGGGTATTAAACATTAACATACATTCTATCAAATAATTCATTCTTATATAATTGGAGATTATATATCGTATACTATATACGATTATAAATACTACCTACCAAATTGTTTGAACTGCTTAAAAATATTTTAACAGTTTAATATCAATAAATTATTATTATGTTTCAACTATAGTGTGTAGGTCATAGATCTTTTACATAAGATTTACTTTTAAATGTTAATTGCAATCTGCAATTATTCAAATTTCTACTCTGTAATGTTTATTTAATGTGTTCCCACTTCCCTAGTATACTAATTTTAAAAGTTTAATATCATTTAATTTATATTTACAACTACCCAGGATATAATATTGATTTATGGATTAGATAAATATTTTATCAACAATTTAGTTGTGTTCTTTATGCCGATACGATATCTACTAGGTTAGGTTTGACTAGGCACTAAATATGTGAGTGGATGTAATTTTTTTAACTGCATATGCTCTCAAAAATTCTCTGTAGAGCGCCATTGATCTTAGTAATTAGTTATATACGACTCGTATAATATCCTAATTTTTATATTATGTCTAAATTACTATTAATGAGTAGTTTTATGAATATATATTATATGTATTATATAAATAAGTATTTGTATAAATTATAAAATATAAATATTTATTTTAATGTCAACTGAAGATTTTTTGAACAATATGAGTACATATTAATAATTATGTTTTACACAAACAATTATACGACGAATGTCAAAATATTTTTTTATTTACTATTGTAGCCCCACGTCGAGTAAAAGTATAAAATACTTCTACGTATAACACCTTCAAAGAACTTTGTTATTTTTTTACTAAATTCAATTTAAGTTGGTTTTTGTTGAAAATGTTACACATAGATGAAGATAATATTTTTTATTGGTATCAAATTCCCATTGCACCACTTCTCAATATGTGGTTGACAATAAGAAATAGGATATAAATAAATATTTCAACTATACTTATGTGCACATAACACGCACACTTTATATTTTCTTTTAATCTAAAATATGAAATTATAACAAAAATAAATACTCCTAGCTATATAATATATGGTTCTGAGTACCAATGTAAACTAATGCAATATTCGAAAAAAACTGTTTTTAAAAAATAATAAGAAAAAAATGATATACCTAGAAACACGTAGAATACCATGCGCACTAAAATATTTTATTTTGTTTCACAACAAAAGTTTTCGCAAGATAAATATTCCATTTATATTTTTCCAAAACTGTTTTTTATTGTATAACAGTAACTACCCTTATACATCAACGGTCGGGTATAAAATATGTTACCGAACAATACAAGCACTACCAGAGCAGCAGAGCATATAATAAAAGCTGCTTTAAGTCCTTTAGGACACGGTCCAAACTTTATGATAATTTTACTGTTCTGTAATTGTAACAGACATAAATAATAATATAGACTACTCTGGGCACTCTGGTTACTTTATTTTTACCGAATTATATAAATTCATAATTTTAAAATGGTTTAATATGCAAATGGTATTAGGTAAGAGAGAATATAAGTGTAGATAGTATCAATAACCTAAAATATCACTGTCGGAGCATCGTGTCCGATGGTGGCAAAAAATACTAATAACTACCAATGTCTTTTCAAAAAATAAATTTGTCACTTTGCAATTCAATGACTTAAAATAAACGGAAGTGATCATTTGATCCATACATTAATTACTCTTGCATAGTAAGTGTCACTGATGGGTGACTTCTTAATCACGTATCTCAATTTTGTTTTCCTCTATTATATAATATATTGTACATTATTGTATTGTATATACCGTATATAAGGCCTTTTTCTTTTTTTAACAAAATGATACCTATTATGAGAAATATTAAGTAATGCAAATTTTCGTTTTGCTTGTTATAAATTATAGTTATTAGTATAGCATTTTATAATATTAATATCATTAGCTAACTATTATTATATAAGCTAACTGCAATTATCTTAAAATGGATTACTAGATTGCAAACATTTATTCTTATGTAAGGACATAACATAGAACTTAATTTCTAAATAATTTATTTCTTTTAAACTATGTTCAGTTATTCTAAGTTGAATGAGACACTTATTTTGAAAATGGGTTGATTTACAAAAAGTGTAATAATTAAATCAAAGTTGTGAATTTCTTGGTTACATTTGAAATAAAAAAAAGATGACATCAATTTGACAGTAACTAAATAAATATACATTGGATAAAACTATTTTTAAATAGATAATTTTAAATTTAGAAAACAAAGTAAACTTAGTATAGATACAATATATAGTAAAAATTTGAATATAGTTATTATATTTTTTCAAATATGAATAATAGTCGGAAGAAGTATTTCAAAAATAATGAAATACTCTTTTAATCAAAAAGCGTCAAACAAAAATAATTTTATATGATGCTTCTAGTCTCACGAGAACACCTTAACGTTTTCATAAAAACTATTTGCAGGTGATTATTATTCAAAAGATAAACTTCATTTGTTTTGAAATATAAAAGAAAAATATTAATTGCATGCTTCAAAAGAGATGAATAACTCTATAATTTTTACAATAAATAATATTAATTTTAATAATGGGTATAAACCATGATAATGTCTATATTTTTAAATAATACATTTATAATCTCATTAAATAATGTATATTAAATTATAACTTGTACTTTTTTTTACCGTAACTAATACTTAATTTTTAGAATAAAAATAATATTACATCTCGTATATATATTTAAAAACTACAAAATTATATTTTGAATGAAAAACTTTTCGTCACATATCTCGTGGTATTTATCTAAAATTGTAAATTAGTGAAGTTAAATTAGTTTACAGCATTTTAAACTTTTTTTAATTTTAAATTATCATTAGGTAACTAATAGACCTTAAAGTACCTTCACATTCTAAAAGTAAACTGGATGTAAATCAACTTCAAATTTTTGGCAACTGTCAATAAATTTCTTATTTATTTTCAGCTGCAAAATTCGTATGATTTAGATTTAAATGTACAAAATAAATCTATAATAATTAATTAGTAGTTGAATAAGTAAAAATATCAGTGTTTTTCACTGATTAGATTTTAATGATATTTAAAAAAAAAATCATAACATTTGAATTAGAATTAACGCCTAACTGTATATAGTTTTCTTAAAAATAATTATGAAAACTTGTATTTGATAACATACAGCTATTAATAGATTTAATGATTTTCGTTACAGTTAAAGAATTTCATATTCAATAAAAAAAATTTCTATGACTTCTCAAGTGTTCTTAAAAAAATAATAGAATAATTAATGAATGAACACACTTCACATTTACAATTGGAAAGCATTTAAAAACTTTAAAGCACTGTTCATGATTATTATGGTTTGTTATACAGTCGTAGTATATTAAAATAAAGCTATACAGATTACAACTGTATTTTCTAAGACACATTCAGTAATTGAATAAAATATGGAACAAATCAAATCATCATTTAATTTAAAATAATGGAGTAAAAGTTAAACGTAAACACTAAAAAAACAAACACAATATTTTATAATGTACCTTATTACGGCTTAAAATACTAATATGTACTAGTTGGACCTATGAAATTGTAAAATCACGAGGAAGAAATTATTCTTACAACTTTACAAAAATTGTGTTATGACACATGAAACGTGGAGGTAAGTATAAAGAAAAAACTATTTGGTATTAATGATATATTTATTTTCGTTCGTAAATTATGCCTATTAAAACCTACTATATCGAATGGATTATTTTTGTACATTATAAATTAATTATAAACGTTATACAAAAAGCTTAAAAAAGGATTATACACAAGTGCTGTATACAGAGTAATATATTAAAAATGTTCACAAATTTCTCTCAAATTCTGATTTTTAGAAAATATATCTGATTATTACTAGACAATATTTTCCAATACTTGGATTTTTTTGTACCATTTAAGGCGTATCCTGTTAAACAAATTTTTTCAATAGTAATGTCATTTTTCTGACTTGAACCCATTTTACATATAACCCATTTTTATAGAATTTTTGATGTTTATAGTCAAAATTTAAACCAATAAATTTCGAATAACAATAACAATAACTTTAATCTTAAGAAGGATCTTAAGCATGGTGCAGTGGCCACATAACTAACTACAACGCACGCAGTCATCAAAACGAACCAGCCTCAGTGCAAAAAACATACTGCAGAATTAATTCTATAGTCGCTTACCCTGCCATTGTTCTAATTGCTCTAACACTGTTCCCCATCGTAGTCCGTCCACTGATAGTGAATTCTATTAGGAAAAGGGGTACAATTGCTACAATGTACTTTATCTCTTCCAAGTGACATGTCAATATGTCATTGACGAATACTAAACAGTTATTTTAATGAAAAAAATGTATTTATGAAGGACGTTGTATTATTTCTTAAATTTATATAACAGAATATTATAATTTAATTAGTACAATATATGTGTATTAATATGTTTAATTCGGTAAAATTTATCGTTATTCCTAACAGCTTTGAAATAACGCGCATTTAATGAATATGCAGCATATTCCTATCGTAGTTTTCATAATAAATATTTGTTTTTATTGTATCTATTCATATACAACGCAAAAAAATTCTTGCGTTACCTTGAACCTATAATGATAAAAAGAAAACAATTTGAAATATACTGTAAGTACTGCTTTACGTACCTACTACGCTGTATCAAAAATTCCAAAAAAATTAACCAAATAATTATTTGCAAAAAAAAAATCGTGTTCTAGTTTGAAATCTCGTTGATATTATTAAAAAATTCTATATTAATACATAAATCTTAGTAAGTATAAACATTTTTTTATACACATTATATATTTTCCAATAATCAAAATTTGAAATAACGCAAAATATATATAAAAAAAGGGATATTCTTAATATATCCCTCTAAGTATATACTTGCTACAGTCATCTCAATATATCATGGGCATAATTTTTGGTTATGTGATTTATATTTATATTCCAATAGTATTGTAGTAGTAATTGTATAAGCTTAAAATTATAAATTATACTTTATACAATATGACTTGCTGGTTGAAAAATATCGGAATTGAAATACTTAAGTTTATAAGTCTTCGTAAAACAAAATATTGTATCGATTAATTGATTGCGTATGCATTTGCAATGAAGTATATAACAAGTAACAGGTAACCACACCTACTTTTACATGACGTTTCTAACAATTTGTGCAGTAGAATTTTACAACTATGAAAAACATTAAACTATAAAACTTTGTATAAAAAAAAAAGTAAAACATTACCAATAATATAGTGAATGTTCGATCAAAATACGTTACTCATTGTACACTATGAAAACTAAACTAACATAATTTATAAGACGTTTGAAACTCGCAGTTAATACTTTAAAAATGTATACTAATTGATTACATGCTTAATATGGTACTATACTGATTTATTCGGATTAACATTAAATATTTTATTAATGAGAGGTTATTCTGAATATTGTATAAAATTATAATTATTTGAGAAGACGGATCAAGGTATTATTAATACTCAAAACATATTACCTATGTAATAAGTAAACCAATAGTATAAGGCCATTTATTTGTACCTACTAGTTTCCATTGACCATTATTCGTTCGAGGTTTAGAACTATTTAATGTAATATATTATAATTTGTTATTTAACTAAGTAAAAATCATGGTTTTTAGAAAGGTATTAATGTAACAATTACCTAAGTATACATTTATAATTGTTAAATATTTCATTAGTCTTATATACCAGACTATTATCATTTCATCATTTAAGTAATGTCATAATAAATTCGTAATTCTAATAATAGTATTCTACACATTGTGATCCTACACATATGTGTACTAAAATTGCATAATCAGCACGCCGTCATAGGAATTATGGTTAAAGTAGAATACAGAATAAAATTCCTTCAGAATATTATTTTAGTAAAATTGATATTTACAAATATTAAGTTAATTTAGTTAACTATACTAGTCTTGTTTATATTTATTAATATCATTAAACATTAATAATAATTAATACTAATTAGTATTATTTTAATATTATTTTCAAAATTCAAAATTTGTATTTAAAATATAAAATGTATTTAAGGAATTAATTAAATAATTTATTTTTTAAATATAAATACTTTACAGATAAAAAAATTATTAAATTATTAAATACTATTTACACCAAATGAGTAATTGTTATTTTTTTTTTTTTACAATCTATATCAGATAATACAATAAGATATTTAATTATGTAATAAAATAACTGGGTTTTTAAAACTTGGTTATATTAGGTAATAGGTAGGTAACATACGAATTAAGTCGATAGATTAGAATATTTTTTTTTCCTAGAATCATGAAAAATTTGTTGATTTTAAAATATAATAATTTGTCAATCACTCTTATTATATTATATATAATATTTTTGACCATATTATATATTATATTCTTTAAGATTTTTATATTTAAATTTCTAAAGTTTCATAATGCACTCGATGCATGTTAGTGTTTGTTTTGTAACTCAATTTATTGTACTAATAATTAAATTATATTAAAGTTTTTATAACAGTTAAACTATAGCTTTTAAAAGTCCATTAATAATAATCAGTGACGTGTTGTGAATAATAATCTCGGTCTGTAATAATCGAAAACCCGTTTACAACAAAATTATAATTGCATGGTTTTCGAAACGTACGTTAAGCATAATCCTGGAGAGAACTGTTGATTCTTTTAGACACGAACAAATCGTTGGTCTAATTAGATGAATAAAGATATGTTGTACAAAGATGATTAATAAGATAGTTCATTAAGGTACATGGTGTATTAGATTGTTCATAAGATATTCTCCGCTAAAGGACAATGGAATACGATACGAATTTTTGCAAATCGAAGCAAATTATACGCATATATATATTTAGAGAGAGAGATGGAGAGAGAGAGAGAGAGAGAGAGAGAGAGAGAGAGAGAGAGAGAGAGAGAGAGAAAGAGTGAGTGAGAGAGAGAGAGTGGAGAGACAGAGACAGATAACAGCGCAGACACAAAGGTGAAAGAGAAAGTGCGTGTATATTTATAAGGAAAGGAAATAGTAGTATACCTGTATTTCTTTTGTAGTGTATGTGCCCGTACAGTCTGTTGATATCGAGCGCGGATACGATGAGGCTGCCACCACAGCAGCACAAGATCATCGCGGCGGTCAGAAGCTGCTGCCTCGCCATGATATCGTCGGTCGGCTCGGACGGTGTGACACTGAGTGTGCGTATGCGGTGTGAGTGAGCGTAGTCGTCATCGGTCGCGGGCAACCCATGACGGCGGCGGCGGCCAACACCCAAGCACAAAGGGCGCCGGCGCCGGGCACCACAAGCAGTCGAACGTATATGTTTAGCCGTCACCGCCTCCCTCGTTCCTCCTCGTCAACCCTTCTCCACCTCATCCATCCTTTCACCGTCACGGGGTCCTGTACATGTATATATGTATGTATGTATTTATGTGTGTGTGTGTGTGTGTGTGTGTGTGTGTGTGTGTGTGTGTGTGTATGTGTGTGTGTGTTTATTGTATTCCTCCTAGTCATCGTCGTCGTCCGTGTTCCTCTTCACCGCGTCACGTCCCCGTAACAGGTAGGCAACGCGCGGCTATGTAGAATCCACACAGCAGTTGTTGCATATACCCGCGCACGCCGACGAACAGCGCAATACCCCGAGGAGCACGGCCAGCGGGAATTTCAGCGACATTATCACGACAACGGTCGGACCCTTCGGTTGTCGGTCACGACAGGGTCGGTGGTAGTGGTAATGATGATGGTGGTGGCGGTGGTGGTAGTGGTGGTGGTGGTGATAGTGATGGTGATGGTGGTTATGGTGGTGGTGGTGGTGGTGGTGGTTCGCCGCGGGTGGACGGATCCACAGGGTTTATTGCGAACGGTGGTGAGCGGATTATCGGACATTTTATATACCTTCCACCTGCGGTGGTCGTAATAATGAAGAAACGCAACTGCAGCCACGTCAGGATGTATTACGTATAAATGGTGTACAAATATATATGTATGTAACGATTTCAGGTTTATGTTATATTATATTATAAGATGATAACTTATCCGTGTTTAACCGAGGAAAAAAAATCTTTTCACACTCGAATGCCTTACGCACCATGTGATTAATATTTATACGGATCGCTGCAAGGTCACTTTTTTAATCATTTTTCCAATTTCATTTCGTTTAAGAGATCTAATATATTCATGTACAAGTACATTGTATATCATATGTACACGATATTTTTCTTTTGTCAGTTTATACCATTAATACGATTTTACACTGATTACAACCGGAAAGGTATAATATACTTTTGTACACGCAATAGTCGAAGTGGTGTAAGATACGAAAGGCAACCCTCCATTCTTATAATTTTAATATATCACCCCTCCACTAATCTTATTCAAAATAATACATTCCTCTTTACCCTTATAACTACTTACAAATATTATCAATTTGTAATTTCATTTTTTATTCTTACCATGATGCTTTAACTATTTCTAGAACAATACTGTTATGTAAAAGTGGTTGAACCTAAATAGTAAAAACTAAAAGTTCCGAAATTCTCTTCTCCTCTTTCAGGTATATAAGCTATTATATATGCATATATATGAGGAGTATACAAATGTAGGTATCCCTCCATTTTTTTAAGCCACATCAATCACTGCCAACAAGTTGTTTTCATATCATATTAGAGACATTAGAGTATGATTCTCATGTACAATTATTTCTACTTATTCTTATAACATCAATTGCTGATAAGCCCTGGGCGTGTTTGATTTATGTAAACAATACACGTACAAATTTAATATGCGAACACGCTAGTTGCTAATCTCTATGGTAACGTTGTCGCCGTTACAGAACGTCATACGTAGTAGCTATACGAGCAATAAAAATAATACCATAAAACATACCACGATGCGTGTGGCTGTCACGCGTTTATAATAATACATTGGAGCTAGTACGTAATTTCATTATATTACGAAATAAAATGCATACTTACTACCAGAACATGTTTTGGATTTTACAGCGTGATCTAAATTTAAAAATACGTTAGTACAACTTTATCAACAATGAATTAGCTTTAAATGATGAGCTTAGGATATCAACAGATCACTGGATAAATATAAAAGCAATATTATGAGCTATACTCTATTACAAAATAATTCAGGGCCATGATGTGAAACGTTAGTTTACCACAGTAACTGACAAGTGCTCTAGACTCAGCACTAACTGGAATTTCTACTTGCTAGCTTCCGGGTAGCTAATCATTCAGATTTTATACCTCAGAAACAATGTCATCAAATCACGCGATGACCACTTTCAGCCAATGGTGATGGTTGCCGAGGCTTGGATCAATAATTAAAATAATATAATTACAAAAACCAAATAATATTATATAAGAATAATAATGAAGTTCCTATGTCTGGCGTTTCTATTTTTTAAATAATAATAAGTGAAGTTACATCTTAAGTATTTAAGTATTTAGATTAATTTAATTAATTTTAATGACTGAAATAATAATTATATTTACACATTTTACAGTTAACTGATCTTTATACAATTGTAATAATTTTTTTTGACTAAGCTGTTACTATACTCCAATGTTGTAGCACTCAAGTAATATTAATAGTTTCACACCCAATATATATTCTATACCTGTATCTGATAGACTTTTCTTGTTTGAATAAATATTTCCTAAAGGTTGTGCCGTACAAAACGATTTTTAAATCATTGCAACTTTTTTACATAATCACGCCTACTTTTTACTTTTTTAGAGTAGTTTATAATATAATAACAGCATAAAATTAAACGTCAATTAGAAAATGTAAAACTTTTAAAAATTCATAAATTATAATAATAAGTATATTTATCAATATTTATGAGTATACCAAAAATTTTGTATTATGCATCATACAATTAAGGTTAAAAATGAATTCCCTCAGATTTGTTTTTAGTCTATAAAATTAGATTAAAATAACAAAATTAACTAACATAATAAATTTAAATATGATTATTATTATCGCAGGACTGAATTACACTGATCAGGAAAAGGTTAATGTTGTAAGAGGACTCATTCAAAAGTTCAAAATAATTTAGTAATTTCAAAACTTTCAGGTGACAAAATTTATACTTTAGAACAGAGAATATCAGAAATATGCAAAAAAATTTTCGTTTTTAATTTAAAGTAAAACAATCTAGGAGAAGCAACAAAACTTTTTAACAAGTTTATTACTATATACATTCTACAATGTAAAATTTAATAAAATGTGATAATAAATATATATATTAAAATTTTAGACATATTCATTATCATGTTAATAATAATTTTAATATTTTATGAAATTCATATGAACCGCTGAAACTCATATTTGTATCGATACAAGATTCAAATAATATTTCATATTTTTATATTTTTATATTAAATGTAATATGTAGTAAAACATAAACTTACAAACTGAAAAATATACTGTAATGGAAGGTGTTCTATCACCAAAATACACTTTTTGATATACCACTGAGAAGTATATCGATACTTTACTAAGTAGATATCTGAGGCCTACATTTCAGTTAATTGTAAATTAATTTTATCAATTTATTATTATTTTGTAAGTTACTATTATTATCAAATAAGTAAATAATTTTCAGTATTTTTTTTACTTGACACATAATTTACTTCATATAAAATGTAGTAAAGTATTATATTAGATTATTCTGATATTATATAAAAATGCAATTCCATTTAAAGTATGATATAATGTAGAAACTTTATTAAATCATCTAAAGATAAACTTTCTAAGAAAATCATCAAAATTTACATTTTCTTATAATATATTTGTATAGAAGGATACTAAGGATTATGCAAAACTATTTTATTTATGCGTCTGTAATAGAGTCATATTGTGTCGGATAAGTTTTTAAAAAAAATTAAATAATAAATTATAATACAAGTTTTATAATTCATTACAGTTTTTAATACAGGAATAATTATTTTTGAATTTGATGATACTGTTGAAAATGTAAATAATTCATGAATGAATTTGGTTTGTACCTATTGAACGTTTTCACTCTTATACTTGGGCAATAAATATTGGATTAGATTTCTAGTCAAGAGGTCAGACCCTGAGTAGATATTCGATTTGAGTACTATGAAGTTACGTTTGAAATACCCAATTAGTTAGTAAAATAAAGCCATCGACATGGTGGGAGGAACGGTTAGTCGCAGTCACTCTCAGTGCTATGGTTAATCACAACACCCCCTATCCCCATCAATGCTAGCAGTCGTATGGATGACCACACAACTCTAGAAACGTTGTACACGCCTACACATATACACCACCCACGTCTTTATCTCCCTACAGTCCATCTAATCTAAAAAACCTAAAAACTAAAAACCCACATAACTTTATAGGCTTATAAAAACAATTTGAGTTAAACGATTTCCGATATTTTTTAGTTACAATAAGTTTAACTAATTATAAATCTTGTATTAAATTTTCAAGAGTTTTCGGACAGCCAAATAAATTTTATAGATATTTCAAAAAAAAATAAACTTACAATATTTAAAAAATCTAAATAAAGTTCAAATTTGTACAAAATATGTAAAAATCGCGATAATTTGCATACATAATTAAACTACATAATTTAATTTTCAACAGCTTAATAATAGTATATGCTTATTATGTTTTGAATCTTAGTTTAGTAGATTTCATATATGGGAAGTAGTACAATGTTATTACAAATTATACCAGTGCTGTAGCTTTTGGACGGAGAGAGGGGTGTTTCTTGGATGTGGTAACTATAATAACACAATCACTGAAGACAGTACTATAGTTACCTACTTAATATTATTATTTTTTGAATACAATTATATACAATATACATACATACATACATTATAAATAAAAATAATAATATCTAAAATGCACAGTCGAGTAAACATATTGTGTTGTTTATAACCATTGCTATAATCTATAATAAAATTATAAAATATACATTATAATCATATTCTGAATTATTTTATTTAACTATACCTATTTAATAAGATAATTACTATGTTGTTAAGCAATTTTCAAAAGACAATAAGATTTAAAACAGAACAATCTAACCAGGGCGACCCTTCAAAATAATTACTAATTTTATTTTGTTATTTTAATATGAAGTAATTATATTAATAAATTAATATTACATTATACAATACAATAAAAATTATTAAAATATTTTAACCGCTATTCTAAGTTATTAGATTTAAAAAAGGCACTACTTCTACAGTAAGTTAAACCCAAAATGAGTTGAACACTCACAATTATTTCCCCGAGCGACGCCGGGTAATCCAGCTTATAAATTATAATTGAACAAACAATTTAAAACTAAACTTGAAGTGCCTATTATTTTTTTAATGGAGTCATTATTTTATTAAATATGTAGTATGATATAAATGTGATTTATATTTAAACAAATAAATCTTAAAATAATTTAATACAATATACTATGGTGTATTTTTGGCAAAAAAAAAGTTATAAATACATGTTTGGCTTTCGGCTAATTACAATTGATTTTAAAACTTAAAGTCAATAAATAAAGTGAAAAAATATTAATAACCTGTGCAATTTAATTAATAAAAAATTACTAAACGAGTTTTGAAATTGTAATTCGTTTTCAGTATTTTTATACTATATGTCTATATTATTAATGCTTATATTTATTTTTAGATATTGTTCGTCAAATGTTTTATATATACTTAACTTTCTGGTGCTTTTAGTATTCGGTATATTATTCAAAAAAAAAAAAAAAATTGGAATTCATAATAAAATTATACAGGCGTTAAAACAAATTTAATAAATACTAATTAATCTCATTAGGGATTTAATAATATTTTATTTCTTATTCACTAGGTGTAGGTTAACTATTTTTCATAAAATGTTAATGAGAAGAATCATTACACAAGAACATAGTATTACGCCCTCGTTATATATATGTTTAATTTTGTAATCTTGTAAGTCTTTTGTTCAGTCAGTTTTCTTTATTCATAAAATCATAATCATTTGAAAAAAAATGATAAATCATTGTACTCAAAAGACACTTCTGTGCTGTAATTAGGTGTAATATAAATGGGTAGAAAATGTTTTATTAAATATAATTACAATTTAAATTATTCGAATTCTAGAGATTTTTTAAAGGGTTTAAACATACATCATATTTTAAAATTACCTTAGTTACCTATGTTGGTAAAGATATTTTGCTATACTTACAGTTTCCACAACCTAAACTAAAAAAGGGTTGTTTTTTCAAATAACACTGATTACGCTTAAGAATGTTAAGGCACCTAACTTATAAGAATAATTATTATATTATAAAGCATATTAAAAGTAATTTAAATTCACTCTGATTAATCAGACTAAATCAAACTATTAATTATCTAATTATTAATTATGTTTATTATTAAATATTTTGTTTCATAAGTTCTAGTTAAATACTGTATGTGCACGACGAATTTTTTTGTATTTTTATAATACGATTATCACATACATTTTTACATATGTAAAAATATTATAGGAATAACTCATTTTTTATAATACAATATAATAATATATTCAAAGTATAGGTTAGTTTTTGTTGTTCGTCATGAATTTGTAGTATGTACGAAGTAGTACAGAGTATATATAGTAATATAAATGTAAATTAATTATTTGATGCATTAAGTTATAGATTTATACAAGTTTTTTTCAAATATATTTGTAGACCAAATATTTTCAAAACATAGAACAGAATATCAATTTATAACATTTTTAAAGTCGTATTTCGAAAATATTTTCAATATATTTTGGTTCTAATATTTATACCTATAATATTTTCAAAATAGTTACACAATATTTTCAAACTAATATTTGCGGTAAAACCTTTTAATTACATTGTGAAAATATTAATATTTTCAAATGCTGTGTGAGTTAATAATCAGTTTCAAAAAAAAATAATACTAATTGAACACTATTGACTGTGTGTATAAAATTCTACCAAAAATATGAGTACATTTAGCAATGTATTACTTCGCATTGTAAAATGTTCAATTTCTTTTGTAAATCTACTTGCCATAAATGGCATAACAGGTGTAACTTTTCATCTTCAAGAACAAAGACTTTTTCTTAGGATACGTAATAGAATACGTTAGCAGAAACCACTTTGCTCATTCCTTTTTTATTTAGACGATTGTTTCGTTCATACTCATTTTTTGTCGTATTTCTACAGAAATGTTGTATCTTGAGCGAAAAAATATTTACCTGATTTCTTATTTAGTGCTGTTGTGTTCAATAGAATTTTAATGGATCTCAACTGGATCTCGCCTTTTCCGATGATACAGTAAAACAAATATTAGATTATTCTAACTAGTAATATTAAAGCTTTGTTCATTTGATGAAAATTTACTGGGAATCTCCTATAATATGCAGTGATTAAAAAGACACATTGAACAAAAATGAAAGCCACAATAAATTACAAAACAATGAAATATACTGGAAAAATTTTATACTTGGATGCCCCTGAAAGATAAACTTTTAAAATTAACTTGTTGATGACTTAGATGAGATCGAAAATTGTATTATCGTAAGCAAGTTTTTAACAGTTTTTTTCCTACATTCTTAAATGGCACGGTTCATATTCAAATTGCTATTCAACAATAAAACTGCCACATGTAACAATTTCCTTAGTTGTTTCATTGGTATAGTATGTAGGTAATAAATTAAAGATTATTTGGAATCAGAGTACAATGTAACCACTGACCAAGCTTGTAAAAAATACTTATTGAAAATATTCATGTATAAGTTTGGATATATTTGAACAAGTATTCATAGAAACTTTCAAAAATTTTAAAACTTCATAAAAATATGTAAAGCAATTTTAATTTAATATCAATGCAATAGAAATATAAATCAAATACAATTTATAAAAAAAAGTATTGAAAATAATATTTAATATTAAATACAGATATTCTGAAAAAATAATTAAAATATTATGATGAATTATTTTTTCAATGGCATTTTAAATACGTATTTAAATAAACTTAAAAAATATTTGAATAATTCTACTTAAGTACCTAAAAAGACTGAATTTAACTCACGGTCAAAGCACTGGATCGAATGTTGTGGGATCTCGCTAAAACAAACATATCTGGAACCTAATAACATTTTACTTTTACGTGAATTTACTTCGAAATATATTTTGTATAAAATAATAAATTAATTTTATGTTTAAGTCTTTTATTATTAAAAAATAGCTTAAAGGAGTTTATACTACAAGTACATATAGTTATTTTATTACAAGATGTATTTTACTAAATTATATGAGTAAGTAATATACATATAAAATAAGAGATTATACATATAAAATCTCACACTTCACTCAAAATCGTTTGACTAATAAAATTAATTTAATATTTCTTTTTGACATGTTCAAATAATGTGAATAACAAAATAAACTTGAATTATTGTAGTACAATTTAATTTAAAGTATTGCCTTTTCGATACCCAAAATTCTTATGAATTCCTTAAAAGTAATAAAGCACCAAGATTCAACCTGGTATCTTAATATATATATATTTTATAAATTTAAGTAAATATAATTAGTATGTAGTTTAAATTCATCTGAAAACATAAGGATAAAACGTTTCAAATATTGAAATTATTATTGTAAAATTGCATATGATTTACGAAATAAAATCTGAACTTTAGATGTATATATATGCAATCATAGAATATGGTCATAATTTTTGAGATAATTAATTATTTACTTACCTGAAATAATATTTTCAAAAATTTAATTAGTTTTCATGCTATATACTGAAAATAAACTTATTTTTATTCATAGGTAGTAAAATAAATAAGACTAACCTATACATAATATTTATAAGTTTTATCTAATAACTATACTTTAAGTTTATTATTATTATTATATATTGTCATAGTGTATTGTATTTTGTAATTTACTCTTCACCCGGTACTATATGGTCTTGTTCCATTTTATTCACTTATGTATTTAATTTAACTAAACATTATTAATATTATCATTTATTATATTCAAAAACCGTTTCGTACTCAAACAATAACCATAAAATACGATATAATTCCAACATTTTAAAAAATTTGTAAATTAATTTATAATTTACAACTTTTAAATCCTAGTTCGTTCATAAATTCATAATACAACCTTTTTATATCCAATATTACTTAAATCAAAATGACATGATTAGTAGTTCCCATATATAATAATAATGAACTTTCTAAACAACATGTAAAATAGTGCGGTACTCTAAATTTTGACCATATAATCAAGGCCAAAACCTGAAGGATTTAAGAATCAGACCTCCCCCCAATTTTTTGCTGGCTATAGCCTTGCATACAGGTAAGAATCACACATAAAATAAAACGTAAACATAGAAACTGTAAAATTACTTTTGAATTTAAAATTAATTTTACCAAAAATTATATATATAATTTATGTATAAATCAACATTATTTCACATGTCATTAAACGTCTGGGTTTTCACAGTAAATGAATGCAAATATATGTACCCTAAAAAATTTAAGACAACCTATATTAAAAGAAAAAATATAAGTACACATATTTACTAGTACAGATAACATTTTAATTTATAGTATACAGAATGTGAATTATTTTAGTTTATAAAAAAAAAAATTATACATAAATTAATTAAGTGATAAAAACTAAAGTTATTAAATTTAAATATATTAAAATAATAGCTAAAAATTTTAAATAAAAAATTACTAAGTCATGAACTTCTAAAATTATAAAATTGAAATGTTTATTCATTTCACAGTAATTAAATGTAGGTATATCCATTAAAATAAAATAAATTAATATGTTATATACAAATTACGATGTTAAAATAAATAGAAGAAAATATTGTAAAATTATGTTATACATTTGAGTTGAATTTTTGAAACACGGAACCAAGTACACATTTTTATTGAATTTAAATGTTTTAGAGTTTTAGGTTTGAAACTATATCCTCGTGAGGAATAAAGATATTTACTTTAATTAATTAAAATTTGCAATATTGAAGTAAAATTAACAATTGGGTTATTTTAATTTTAATATCATGTGATAATTATGCAGATCTTACAAATAAGATAATCATAAAAACTGTCTAATGGAATTTGACTGTGTTTCGCGATTTTGTCTAAAGAATATTTTTATTTTAGTCTATACCATGGAATAAGAATACACTATAGTTACTTTAGTAAAATGAATGCTAACTATTCAGCATTCTATATTATAATTTCTGCTTTCTGGCAACTCATCGAACTATAGACAATTTTAATTTTATCGTTCATAATATTTTTTTTGAATAAGTCAACATTTATTTTGTTAAATGCAAATTTATTCCTGAAAGTCCGGTAAAAATTTTTTTATAGTTATTTAAATAGTAATTTATGGATAAATTTGTGTTAAAATTTTGAACTATAAGTATAAATAAAAAAATTCATGAATTTTTAACCACAAAATAACATGCCATCTATCGCAATTTTAACAAATGTCATACAAATTTAAAATTTATAGGCTTATAAAAAAAATTGCATTGAACGATTTACAATTTTTTTTAGTTTCAATAACAATTCCTAATATTGAACCTTGTATTAAATTTTCAAGAGTTATTGGACAGCAGAATTTTTTTATCGGTATTTCAAAAAAAAAAATTAAATTGTCTATAAATAAGTCAACAAATTTCAAAATACTTTGAAAACTTAACCATGTATACAAAACGCTAATGTTAACAATTGGTGAAAATTTCAAGTATTTACGGTTATTCGTTTTTGAATAAAACTCCCTGTTTTTTCGTAATTTTTTATCGTTTTTTTCGATGCTTTCAAAAAGTATTGAAAAAGTTTAATTTTTGACTTTTTTCAGAAAAGTTGCTATATGAAGTAATTGAAGCATTTTTACTACCTCAAAATGTGATGACAGACACAAAAAAATAAAAAATTAAAAAACACATCATTATAAAACCAATAGATTCCATCACTCCGTTCAGAATCTAAAACATCATTGTAAAATCAATAAGTACTCTATTTCCTTAATTTATAAGGTTTCAATCACTACACTTGTTACGAGAATTTCTGATCTATAGTTGTAATCTTATCATCAAAAATTAATTTAAAATAAACATTTATTAAAAGTTTAACTATTTTATTTACTTTTGTATCTTCGTCATCGATAAACTGTTTTCTTGATTCTAATAAAGTTTTAAATTATATTTTCGTGAAATCAATAAACTAGAAAATTAATAGAATAATAAATATTAAATACAATTTTATAGTTAACCGACCATTTCCTATTATATTATTCTTCAATGCCTTAAGCCTTGAGGCTTTTTATGTATTTGATAATCGAATTATTATTTATGTTTTCTAACTATAATTTTATAAATATATTCATATAGAAGTTATTTTCATTTAATATCAATTATACTCAAAACATCCTTACTCCTACCAATAGCAGTTATAACTGGAAAATAAGGGGGGGGGTGACGAAGTTAACATACAATATACAAAAATGCCTAGAACAATATAAATTCCTATCCAATTCCCAATATTTTGAACTAATAAAGCATACTTATAATGGAAAAATCATTTTTTATTGCTTATTTTCTTATAGCCACAGCTGTCTAAGGATTTATGGTACCTCAGGCTCATTATTCAGTATTAATTTTTTAACATAAAAATCTATAATGTATTATTATTAATTATGTATTAAATATACTTTTCAGTAAAAAATTAAATTTTTGTTTGAATTGTTGTTACTTATTATTGTTTATTATTGTTTATAATTTCTAAAAATAGATTATCAAGAAATATATATATTTATATGTTGTAGAGTTAAAAAATAAATGTAATTTATCATGAAACAAAAACTAAAATAACCGTTATAAAAATCAGTTTTGATATAAATTTGTCAATAACTATTTACTTTTTAATGATTTTTTCTTAGTTTTTTTGTTCAGAAACTCTTCTATAACATTTTCACAATCTAACTTGAGAGTAGGTAGTCTAATATGTCTAATACGCATAAAAAATAAGAAAAATAAGCAAAATGAATTAACTATAATTAATATTGCTTTATTTTATTTAAATTTTTAAAATAAATAAAACATAACCTATATACACAATTATTATTTAACGGTAGTTAAAATCATTTGAAATTAATTTAATTTATTAATTTATTAATTTATAAATTAATTTATAGTTTTTTTCTATTTCAAAACGTTAATTTTGGAATTATAATTTATTATCAAATAAAACATAAAATTAAGAAAGGAAAAGTGAATAGTGAAAAGTGAATCATCTTCTCAGCTTTGAAGTTATTCAAAGCAGTGCCTTTAAAACTGGAATGGTTACCAGTCTTAACTAATATAATGCCACCATTCTCACGCAGGAAGGAGGCACTGCTTCAAATGTCGGTGTGCTTTTTACTGACCCACTAATTATTCTCATTATAGCGCTATTAAGCAGAATATCTACTTTTTTCATATGTGTACTGTTACACCAGACCTGAGCACCATATTCTGCTGTACTGTATACTAGAACCAACGTAACTGTTTTTAGATTCCTGCCATCTGCTTCCCAGCCCGTGCCAGCAAGTTTCTATATTATGTTTATGCGTGAATGCAGCTTCTTTGTTGTTCTCTCGATGTGTTAAAGATAAGTGAACGGTCGAGAGTAATTTCTAGATACTAAGGCTTAAAACTGTGTTGAACACCATTGTCTGCAACACCATTGCAAACCACCTCTAATTCTTCATATGCTTGTTTATTATTTAAATCGAATGCACACACCTCAATTTGTATAGGGTTGTGCTTTAGTCGTCATTTATAGAAATAATTGCTTAATGTAGCAAGATCATATTTTAATGTGATACTTACGTATTTTAATTCCCTACTCTGGTGTATGATCGCAATGTCGTCAGCATATGCATATATAGGAACTTAAATTCTTTGGTTTTTGGTATATCATGTAGATATAGGTTAAATAGAATTGATTCAAGTACAGAACCTTTCGGGAGGTCATATTTGCTGTGCACCACTTACTTCCATTGCAGCTCATAAAAACCTAGTAGTAACATTTTAAAAATTACCATCGTAATAAAAGACCAAAAAAAATGTAAACTAAAAAATAACACCGCTAATATTTTAATAATATTCTGAAAACTTTTTTTGTTTAATTTTATTAATAATTTATTGTATTATGTATTCATTTTTGTGATTTATTTTCAAGTAGTATTAATTTTATAAGCATAACTTTTAGTTATTCTACATTGTTCATTACTTATACTTATACTATATTTATTAATTTTTTGATTATGTGTTTCAATTAATAAAACTGTTGTCACACATTTGTACAGTAATTGGTTCGTACTTCAGACTTAGATACGAATATATTAAAACTTAAGATAGAAAAAGTTTAACTTTTGTTAGATTTATTTATGTATAATATTAAATACATTATTATTTTTAATTGTAGTTTAGTTTTAATTTTTAAATTGTTTAACTCCTTTCAGAAAAAATCTTTTAAACAAAATATAATTTAATAAAATACTTTATCTGTATTAAACCAAGTATTTTTTATTTAGAACTTTTTCAAAATGTGTAATTTTATTTTATTATATCAAAAAATTATCCAGAAAAAATTTTATATATATTGTTACCATGATAAGCAAAATTAAACGTTTCAAAATTAATATTTATAAATTCAAAAATAAAAAATCTTTTAATTAGACTGATGTCAAAATATGTAACTAGGCTCCACTCAATTTACACCTATTATGTTAATCCAGTTCTTATTATAATTGAGTCTTGAACAGAATTATTTTTCATAAAAACTGAAAAGAGGAGAGCAAGAGTTTATTGTACTTAAAAAAGCTCTTAAATGTGAATTTAAAAGTATGCCATTTATTAAATTTTATAAAATATTTCCGATTTTACACGCTCTTTTATGCAAATGACAAAATATTAATTACAATATTGAAAATTTTAAATCGGAAACTACATCTACCTTAACCAGCATATAATGTTTAAATAAATAAAACTTTAATATACTATTATTATTAAACTTGTATATATTAGTATCTAAGATCTGGCTTAAAATGTCATTAAATTGCTCATCATTCTTGGTAGATTCAATTTGAAATTTTAGAATTTGGGTTTTGAAAGTAAAAAAATTCTAATACATTTTTTATTCTTAGTTAGTACAATATAATTTATCGAAAAAAAAGTGAAAAATAATGAGCAGAACAAAAGTTATTGTATTTGTCGAATCATCCTGAAACAAACCCTATATTTTACTTCATATATGATATTTTTAGTGAATTCAATTACGATTAAATGATGCTTGCTAATTATATGTTTTTTAATCTAAATAATAATCATAAATAAATATATATTCAGTATAATATGCGATTATAAACACGTATATTAATTTAACGAATTATAGCTCATACCTTATGTTAAGTGAAGAAAAAATGTTTGAAAATTCTATTTCAGTTTTACTTATATAAAAAGTTTTTTTAGCTATAACGATATAGCTCTTAAAAGGTGCTGTTACTTTACGAGTCACAATAGTAATATTAAAAAGAAATGTTAAGCTGCTTCAAAACGTCAGAACCTACTTGAGAAATATCATGAATGGATCTCGGTTAAGTGGATAGTAAATACCGAGGTAGATGCTAAATATTCATTAAGATACTAAAGCTAACCAAAAGCAGTAAGCACTACCAAATAAATAATGATTAAGCTACAATATTTACAATATAAATAATTATTATAGCTAAATAAAGGTACTATAGATATAACTATATACATTAAAGTAATATTTTATGCTGTTATTATATTTTATTTTATATAAAAAATTAATACGTTCTGTAAATAAATTTATAAAAATTAAAAGTACGTGTAAAAACATAATAGTATTATTTTCTGTACTTGTTGTTTGTGACTTAAATATGCAAAACGCCAAAACGTTTCTCTTAATTCATGTTGCCATTAAACAGAATTCAACAATAAATATATGAAAATAAAATGTAATCATACCTATAGTAATTATCCATTTTTTTAATTGTATATAAAATTTAAATTGTATAATATCTATTATTATTTTTCCAAAAACTTTAAAATCAATATCATTTGAAACCATTGTTGTATATAAAAATGTATGGTTTTAATTTTATAATACATCTACTTAAATAGCTTTCTCAAAATGTGATGGATGTTTTTTTTTTAAATTATAATATAGAATTAAAATATTTATTGTACTAAAAAAATAAAATACATTATTATTTAAAGATTTATCGGGCAAGGAATGGATAAAATAATTTCCCCAGGGCATTTTTAATTCTTAACTGTATCTATTCAAAGTGTTTACAAAGTTAACAAAGAAAAATATTTTATGTACTTTGAAAGTAACGAGGCATGTTCTAGCTTATGAATTAATTCAAAAAAAAAAAAACTGATACAGCTTTATTTGTTACTAATTAACAATATACATTCCCCATTTATCAAAGAATAGGTATAAAATCATTTTTTTGTTAAATTAAAGGATAGTCATATATAATTGGTGAAACATACTAATTGCTTTAATCTGTTATTAGACTAGTTAAAATTTTATCTTTAATTCATATTTTATTAGAAATTACCTGAATGAATAAATAAAAACTACATATCATTTACTTTCGACCTTAATTGCATTGCCGGATTAAGATCGACCGTAGCCATAGGGAAACCTTTTTTCATAGCCCATTGTAAAAAATAAAAAAAATTGTAAAAACGTTTAGATTTATTTAATTATTTTAATTCGCAACTTTTATCTTGCTTTTTTAGAGCTGAAGTAATTTATTACATCATTTAAATCAATAGCATTTAATAATTAATTTAATTCATTTAATTAATCAAAAAACATAATAATATGAATAATTATTAAAATTTAGAAAACTATAATATTGATATGATATCTATAATATGGACAATCTAGTGTTAAAATTTTGAACCTTAAGTATAAACAGAAAAAATTTTATGAATTTTCAACAACAAAATAACTTGCAAATCATCGCAATTTTAATATGTTTTATACAAATTTAAAAACTTATGGGCTTATAAAAAAAATTTGAGTAAAACGATCTCCAATATTTTCTAGTTACAATAAGTGTCACTTATATTTAATCCTTTAATTCATTTTCAAGAGTTTTTGGACAGCCAAAAAAATTTTATAGATATTTAAAAAAAAAAAACTTGCTTTCAAAAAAGTTGTGGTTTGAGAAAATTGAAGCATTTTTAATGTCAAAAAAGGTGTCGTCAGACACAAAAATAAAAATAAAAACACACATCATTGTAAAATCAATAGATTCCATTACTCCCTTCAGAATCTAAAACAGCTGCACTGCAACCGCAGTCTGCAGACGTAATAAAAATCCATATTTAAGATTAGTAAGATTTTAGACATTCGCCCGGTTGAACAGACAAAGTTCTACTATAAAAAAAAATAGCCCCTCTGACGGCCACTTTTATCTAGCCCTAGGTACGTGCCTACCCTGCTTATACGTTAATATAGACGTTAATATATTAGCACTGCTTAATTGCACTAGATTTACAATGACGTAACAACTAACAACTAACAAACTCACCTGAGGAATTATCATAAGTTGAATTTTATTCTAAGATATGGAGGGTTTATTAAGATGATTAATTTTCAAACTATGTTAAGCAAATTTTTAAAAAATAATTGAGTTCCTTGACAATTAAAACAGAAATCTTAATACAATTTACCTAGGACAAAAATGATTAGGTAATCTATATGTCTGGCAAAACCTTCTTAAATATAAACATTGTTAGATTCTGAAAATGGAGTGATGAATTTATTTATTCTATAATGATGTGTTTTTTTTACTATTTATGTCTATCTTCCCGTTTTAAAGTCATAAAAATGCTTAAATTTCCTTATAAAACAACTTTTCTGAAGTGAAAATGAATCTCGTTGGTTCATGGAAAAATCAAGTTAAACATATCAATAATTTTCAAAATCATCAGGAAAAACCATAAAAAATTACGGAAAACGGGAATTTTTACGCAAAACCACTTTTTGACAAAATACATGACTTTAAAATATTCGAACTCAAAAATAAAAAATAACAATTACTTAAAATTTCTACCAAAAGTTTATAGTAGCGTTTTCTATACATGATTAGGTTTTCGAAATATTTTGACTCTTTTTGACCTATTTATGGATGATTGAAATTTTAATAAATTTATAATAAGTTATTAAAAAAAATGTGGCTCTCCAAAAAATTTTGAAAATGTAATACAAAGTTTTACTTATCACAATTAATAAGATTCAAAAATCATTGGACACAGATTTTTTTATAAGCCCCTAAAGTTCAAATTTGTATAATAAATGTCAAAATGACGATAATTTGCAAGTAATTTTGTAGTTGAAAAGTTGTTGATATTTATACTAAAGGTTAAAAATTTTAACAAAAGGTTATCCATAAATTTTTCTTCAAAAAACTACAAAACATTTTCTACTCGACCCTCAAAAAAAATTTTATGACAGTCTAAAATTTAAATTTTTACGATATGACATGAAATAACGATTTATCCACAAATAATTTAAAATATAAATCGTAAAAACTTGAAACTTTTACCAGTTGTTATGACTACCCTATTCTTTAAAAAAAAATATTTTTTAAATATTTTAGTTATTTTTAATCAATTTATAGGCATTTGAAATATTCGATTTTTTAAATTTCATTTTTATAATTATTGATAAAGAAAATTTCGCTGGGAAAAAATCTTGAAAATTTAATAGAAGGTTCCACAGAAATTTTTCTTAATTATCATTCAAAAACTATTAAAATATTATTAGCACAGTTATTTTTTATAAGCTTTTGAAGTGCAAATATTGACATAATATTTCAATTTAAATATAATATAACCGTATATTATTACACTGTAATATAATAAAATCGTTTTTCGTATGCAATGATACCTATCATTGAATTCAAATTTAACACATCCATTACTATGACCTAGACCCCACCCCCTTACTGTACAGTAGAGTCAGTTCCCGTCCGGTTTTTTTTTATTGTAAAATATTCTGAAATTTATGACTTACCCCCCCCCCCAACTAAGTTTTTGGAGCCGCCCCTGCCAAAAGCCAAAACTTTAAACTCATTACAAAAATATTTTATCAATATAAGGTACTCTTGGTAGTATTATATTCACGTGAGTGAAAGAAACCACTTAACAATAATTGATCGAAAAATATAAATGTGACTATAATCGCTCGCGTAATGACGTCACTATGAGATACGAGGTCAGTGACGCGATGGATCGAATGATGGGTTAGTATTTTATTTTTACATATAGTTAATCACACTCGAATCGGTAGAAGCATTCTATATAGCTGTATTACGAATTATCCCTACACAAATACGGTCAGTATTAATGATATCCTTTCGGTGCCTTTCTTAACATTTGATAATGTAATAAGTAACTGTAGAGTTAATTTTTTCTTCGTGGATAACTATATTTTGATAAATTAGAAACAGAAATTACAGAAGAAGGAAAAGGAAAACGTCGACTCTAGACACCTGCAACAAATGAAATGATCAGACTTAAAGAGTTTGGACAGATTGACGGCGGAAATGGTGGTGGTTTTCTCCGTGATAAATTACATCTGTGCTATACATTCTTTTGTACTCGCCCGTGTATTTAGGTGTGTATTTGTTATGCCACCCTGAGGAAGCTGCACACACACAAAAAGGTCAAACGAAGTGGGAGGAACATGCCATGTCCTGCTCCCGCCGCCGTCCAACCTACAGTTGCAACAAGTGCGCGGGGAACACGACCCCACCAACCCGCTTATCCATAGAATTTGTTGGCGTTCGATCGATATTACACCCCCGCGGGTGTACTTATACATTTATATATACTTTTTAGACTAAACATCATGTATATATATATATATTTATGTAACAAATATATTATCTGGCCGCCTCCATCCGCATTGTGTCTGTGGAGTCTAATCACCTACACCGCTCCTTCTCTCCTCATTCGTTCCATTTTTCGTAATCTGGCTAGCGCTAAGTCTATTCACGCCTTCTTCAGGAGTTTTTGTTATCACCCGTGTCACCTTTATAACACCGCGTCGCCATGCCAGTGTCACGCGCAAAACCCGACGCTAAGTCCACGTTGCAATAGCATATTAATTAAGAACGACGTGGATGTAGGAGGGAGGCTACGTAATAAATATATAACTATTATATTAAATTATAGATAATTTTCCAATCTCGTTTGTTATTTTTCAATCAGAGAAAAAATTTTCACGAACACAATCCTGAAGGTACCATATGCAATGCAAAGAAAAATATAACTAAAATTAGAGGGATAGCTATTGTAGCCATTAAAGCATAATACTTCACTAGGAATATGTTTATAATATGAATAAATATGCTCTTAAAGTCTTAAGTCTAAATAGAATAATCATGTAGAGCACGCAGAACTAATATACATACTTCACTCTAAGGCCCATGTACATTTGTAGATGATATTTCTCTCATTGAGAGAATGTCAGGGCGTAACCGAGGATTACTTAATGAAATATGATATGATTATTATGTACCAATTATCAAATTTAGCCAGTCTAGTATTTAATTTATTTGACATGGCTTAAGTAGGCTACTCAAAATTCAAGATACAGCTTATAATCTTTCTTTTAATTGTGTTTTGCTCTAGTTGATCTAGCTCGGAATAACGTAGGGACTAGGAAACTACTAGAATGTTAGGTATTATTCAGACTAAATTTAAAAAGGTCTACCTAATGTTATCCTAAGTTTATTAATTGTTACCTAAGGAACATCTAGGAATTATACATATCTTTATAATTACTATTCATACATTTAAATAAGAAAATTATCCTACAAAATAAATTCTTATTTTTTAAAACATTAATATTATTCTTATATATTTAAAAAACGTGCTGGGAAAAAAAGGGGAAAAAATTAAAGGTTTTTTTTTAAGAACAAATATTCTGTCACTAAAATCCCTGGGCTCTGGGGTTGAATCCCCGTAGAAACCACCATCCACAAATATACGTAAATACAATTATAACAATACTACTACTTTTGTACATATCTATATAAATACGGTGCAGAGAGTTGAAAATACCGCATGTTGCTCCTCATGCTCTAATTACTACCCCTTTCCCCACTGCAGCACCCAACCAGACTCATACAATAGTAATTAAAACAGTGGTAGTAAGATAAAGGAGACCTCGGGTTTATTTCATTCGACCTTACTCAGTCATCACGAATCTAAAGGGATTTATTTTTTTCACATCAGATTATTCAAAAAAAATTGTATAAACAATCACCCCTGAATATTTAAATCATTTACCGATATTATATATTATATGCAGAATGTTTCAGGATGATTCAACAAATCTAATAACTTTTGTTATATAGATTATTTTTATTTTATTATTATTATTTTTTTTTAATAAATATTATAGTAGTGCACTTTAACAAAATCATATTATTTTTTTTTTTTTTTACTTTTGGAACACAAATCTTAAATTATATTTTACTATTAAAAAAAAATCAAAATAACAATTTTGTAAACCAAATTTTTAGAAAAATCATGGTATTTAAATATCTTATTAAAGTTTGATAATTAAATAGAAAAAAATTGATTACAATTGCCGAATGTTCTTGAAGCTCTGTATATACAATTTCAAAATATGAATAGGTCTTTTTTTTCGTAAAAAAATATGTTTTTAAAATTATAGTATTGCATCACTTTAGGTGTATATAAATATATATTACCCTACACGACCAATAAACCCCAATTTCTGGTTAACAATGTTAAAAGACAACCGGGCTTTATAGTAACTACTACATACGTATTGATTGCAAAAAAGGTAGGTATCAACAGGAGATAATGATCATTTTATATTTTAAGCTAGAATAAATACAAATCATATGGACATTTTTAAACAGTTAAATTTATGATTATACAATTGTAACGTATATTTTTATACAAATTTACAACTCAAATAGTAACATATTATAATCATCTACCTTAATATACATATCTTACATAATTTATGAAAAAATAAAAAAAATTTAAACACACTTGTGATATATAAGTATATAATTTAATACTATAACACTTACTTAATGATATAAGATAGAACAATAATTATAAACAAGTTACTAAACAATTATTTGTACCTATAAATCATGAATAATAATTTGATTCTTTTCGATTTCCATTTTTTTCGCCTTTTAAATGTAATGATACTATGTAATTTCTGTAAGCCTACAATTCATGGTCCAACATATGGACTGAGGAAAAAGCAAATGTGTAATCAACTTTTTTTATCAAAAAGTATTGGTTTTAAGGAAAATACAATATAAAGTAACATATTTCGTACATTCTACAAAAATGAATTTTTTTTCCAGATTATTAATATACATATTATACAATAATAATTAGTTTATTGATGTCCTTGATACTATAGTATACATGTTTTTTATAAAAGTAATATACAACAATATATATAACTGATTAACCGATAATTTATTATAAAGAAAACGTAGTTTCTTTAAAAGTTGAACATAAATTCTGAAGTTTGGATTCATTATCAAAATTGATGTTGAATTTTCTAGGCTATTACATACCTGAAGCATTCGAATTTCAGGTTCATTAAAACTATATTGTTGTATATGAAATTACCTACTCATAAAATGTTTTGTGAGACCTAATGCAGAGTATGGGAATCAGCCATCTTATTTGTTTAAAGATTTCAGGACATAAAACAGTATCTTTGATCGTTTAAATAATAAACGATACACCATTGAACTTTCGTCTGAAAAAGAAGAAGAGAATGAATACCTAACCTTATATAACAAGCCTTTAGTTGAGCAATAACACCAGAGCTCGGAAGTTATAACACAAATTAACACAAATAGAGTCAATTTTTAGCGTTTTATAAAATATGCACTAAAAATAGCCACAATAAATGCTATAAATGCGTTATAGTATTATAGCATTATTATAATAATAGCACCAAAAATGGAAAAATATGCAAATTAAAATCATAATTTTTATATATTTTTAAATTTTATATTCTACCAAATTTATCTGATAAGCAATTGATATTGATTGAAAGCTTTGCTTTACTTTTGCTATTTTTGAAATTAAATAAATTTATTATAAAAATACAAAAAATATAGCCATATTAATCCCGTAATAATAGTTTACTTAGTTAACAAGAATCACATCTAAATGAAAACAAAATTTAAGATAAAATTGTGAATGTTTACAACAAAATACGTAAATACGACAAATTCAATAACTGCATAATATTTTTAATATTATTATATTGTGTCCGACACTATGATAAAATATAAAAAAATTATTAGAAAACAACGGATAATTTTCTGATCTAATCAGCGATAAAAACCGAATACGTAGGTACCATTTTAAAATCAATACATGTTTGCTTTTGTTCGAATATTCGTATGCTGCTGTTTGGTTCAAATCATTTTTAATTTCCTTTTAGATATAAAAATATACATGTAAATAGCACTTAAAACTTAAAATTAGCATAATAGCACTGAAAACCGTAATTATGCATAAATTGGCAGTATAAAATCTCGTATACGAGATCAGGAAAAAGTGACACATAGTTGTGTCTTACTTTAAATATTCTAAGACTTTCCTAAAAAAACATCTTTTACTAGAACTTCCGAGCTCTGCCACTCTTCACCTTGTCATCACAGAAAAAAAAATACACAGAAATAAAATATACTATATAAATCGTTGACAAACAATAAAAACAGCAAGAGTGATAGATGCTCACCTTGTTAAATACTAGAATGAATAATGATGATACTAATTGGCGAAGATACATTGTCTGAAATATTGACCAGTTGAGTTCTACCAGTTACAAAATAACTAAACCATAAGATAGTAGACCGTTTCTCTCATTCCTAGATAATTAAGTTTGTTATAAATTTATAATACAAATGAATGATCAATTAAATTGTATGCATTGTTTAGATCAGTTTAAATGGCGTCAACTTATTTTTCTTTCCACTATACCTATACTATTTATGATATATATCTATTATCTACCAATAAGTGGATGCAAGTAGATTTTTGTGTTTGAAAACCATGCTAATAATCATTAATTATAATATTATTGAACGAGAGTGATCATTTTGAAGGTTATATTTTTTCAAAAATTGTTAGTAAAAAGATAGGGATATTGGAGATAGGGCAATCATTTTTACGAAGTTTCCATACTTGTAAATAAGTTAAAAACTCGATTTCAATACATAGGAGAAGATGCCTTGGTACTTGAACAAGAGATATAATAATTAAAGTATATACTCAGCGTACTAGAGAACAACAACAATTTGATAAGAAAATAGGTCTCGTATTTTGTTCGTGCCGTATGAGCTATCAAGGCCCATATTTTTTATGCCTTCAAAACTTCCAAAAGAGAAATTTAAGCTGAACGAACATTAACCATAACTTGGGGTAATAATTTGGATGTCTGGAAAATATTTAGTGGTTGGAAACAACGTAAACTGATGAAAAATATTCTGCAAAATGCAGATATGCATTATATGTAGAAAACTTACACTTATTTTCATGAATTATACCGTTATACATTATAGAAGGAATTGGAGTAAATTGGTTTTTCACAAATCTCCTCGTTTTGAGGTTAAATAATTTTGAATGTTGCGCATATAGTTTCCATGTGTGCCAAACCTTATTCAACTGTTTGAAAAAATACTCACATTTCACGTGTAGTTTAGAAAAACTTAAATAAGTAGATATATGCAAGGATATAAATTATATTGTTTATGTGCTATACGTTTTTCAGTCTCATAAATTGGCATCAAACCACGGTGATAACTTGTGATTTGATGTTTTAAAAGTAGATACATAATTATCTAACATTGCATTTACTACATTATAAAATTTTTCTACAGCCGCATCAACATGGAATATTTCATTCCAATTAACGTTATGTAAAGCTAATGAAATGCTCTTGAAATCAGATTTCTATGGATCGCCTGTTGTCTATAGAAGTACCTTTATTTTTAAATATCTTAAGTTGATATTTAATAGAACTTGTGATTTGTCAATAGGGATTAGTGGACTAGAACATAAGTCAGTTAATAAATTTCATCGGAACTCTTACAATTACATTCACATTGTAAAATGTATCATTATTTTCACAATTTTAATTCCAAAAATCTATGGCTTATTTTAAGATTGAAATAGGTATTATGTGATTTTTAATGTAAATTTTGTCAATTGAAAAAAAGCAATTAAAACTATTTGTATGATAAACTAAGGGTAATTAGTCACATCATCATAATTCATAGAATAATATATTAATAAATTGGATGTAGATATTAATAATTATAACACTATAACTCTTAAAATTCAAATTTTCACGATATAAGTAATTTTACTCAGTGTATGAATGTGTGATATACATCATTTATGCAAAATGTACACAATTATTTGAAATTTTCTTTTACGAAAAAAACTTGACATTTTTCTTTTGTGACTCCGGCCATTTTACCTAAAGAAATAAAGAGATAAAGGACCATATTTTTTTCTTTTTTAACTTAAAAATCATTCTATTTCCCCGCATATTCTACATAATATAAAGTTTTTCACTCGTTCACAAACCATTGTTTTTATCTCTTAGTCATCTAATGTTAACATCCAGCGAAGACCTTAACTACATACCTATTTATATAACTGCATACATCAATAAAAAAAGCAATAATACAAGAAAAAACAAGAAGCCAGCTGTGAGAGATTGTGAAAAAAAATGTCCCAAGATTTGAATTGAACGAATGAAAAACAATTGAATGCAGTACCAAAATGGATTCGCTCATTCGTATGTAAAACGAAAATGAATATATTTTAACTGTGAAAAGTTTTATAAGATAAAAAGCTCGACACATCTCCCACGTAGTCGAGTATAATACTACACCGCTCAACAAAATCGGCTTGATTAAGTTTCAAAACTAAAACAGCATATTGTTTTTTATAATAAATTGTACATAGGTATCCTTTAATGAGAATTGTAATTTTTTAAATAACTTATAGATATACATAATACAGATATTTTTGGTTTGCCGGGGTTTGAAAGTATTTCATTATTTTTTAAGATTCTGTACCACACAATTACTTCTAGTAAATATCACAATATTTATTTATTTAGTAATTTGTTTATTATAATTATTACAATATAATATGCTTGGTATAGCAAATCATTTTTAATTAATACATGAATTAATATGATCTTCATTAATTAGTAATAAGTATGTTCTACTAATAAGTTGAAGAAATTTAAATTATAGGTAACTGTTTGGTATCAAAATGATCAGCCTATAAATGGCTATATTTTATTAGATAAATCTAATTTTGAAGATTATTTATTTTTCTGTGCGTGTATTAAAAAAAAATTAGAAGTTGGAACGTCAAAACGCAAAAACGAATATTTAATTTGAATAATTTTGCTAGTATTTATTCTGTTAACTGTATTGGACGATTGGTGGTGTAGACCGCAGCTCTTTTGAGTTATAAGTTATAAGTTATAATTTATAGCAATAATAATATATTAATAACGACAGAAACGATGAGAACAATTGTTTAAGATCTTTATATCTTGAAGAAGAACAACATTAATACAATGTACATTTTAATAAATAGATGTATATTTTTTCAATATAAATTACAAATTTTAATATTATTATGTTGCAAGTTTTGTTTATAAAGAGTATTTAATTGAAATATCAAACAATGTATTATATAAATTACAAAAAAAAATATTTATCATTAAAATAGTTGTTTATGGTTATTTTTAAAAGTATTCAATGTATATAGGTTATAGTAAATTCATATTTATCTTGCTCCCAAAAAATTACATAGAGACATAGAGTTGAACTAATTGTACAACTGTTAAATTAAAAACTATATACCTAGGTCTTTACTCGTTGTAGGTATGTATATTTAAACATTCTCAGTACCTCAGCTCAAATATAACATTATCTAAATCACTAAAATTCTCTTAAATTTTATACTATACTTTTGAATTTACCATTTACTAGAGATAAATACAAAATACCTATTTGTTTATGGTACTAATTATAAAAATATTTATTATTATTAAAAGTGCATTAAGGTTTTCCTGTCTTGATGGATAAACTATGAACATTAACTAAAAGTTGCCGCTGGATCTTCAAATCTGTATTAAATCTCGGTAATACATTATAGATATATTCGCTTAAAAAGTTACAACCCTTTTATGACTTCATCTATTTCTAAATTACATTTAATATGGAGAAGCGACTTGTTACTGATATTTGATAATTATGTAATAGATTGATTATGCTACTCATAATCAATTTTTCGTTTGAATTTGACACTATAGACATTTATGTCAGTATCGTATTTCTCGTTATCTTCATAAACTAATTTATCCCCCATCTTGCACAACTATACGGAACTTCAGCCTCTCCTATTACTAATATATCGAACCGAGTCATACAAAACACAACAAATATATTTGATTGTGGTGACAATATGACATACAATAATGAATACATTCAATTTAATTCTGTTGACTAAATGCAACGCACTACTAAATTAGCATATTAAATTTGGAAGCCATAGAAAAGACAAATAAAAACTTAAATTAAACGTTGTATTAAATTTTGAAGAGTTTTGGAACAGCCAAATTTTTTTTATTGGTATATTTCAAAAAAAAAAAAAAAAACAGAAAAATCGAAAACTTAAATTGATTATAAATAAGTCGAAAAATGTCAAAATACTTTGAAAACTTAACCATGTTTAAAAAACGCCATTATAAAAATTTGGTAAACATTTTAAGTAAGTATTTGCGGTTTTTCGTATACCTATCATTGCATTCAAATTTAACAAATCCATTGTAATGACCTATCCTATGAACGAAATTTACTCCACCGGCCAGCCCCTACTGTACTGCAGAACGAAGCCCATCCATTACTTTATTATAGGTACAATAAGATTTCTCTCAAAAACTCCTCAAGATTTTTGATGATAACTGCACATTTCCTTAGAATCAAATAATTAATACATTTAAATTGTTAATATTTGTTGATTATTTATATCTATGCTTTGGTCGATGAATAAGAAAAATCGGATTATTATATTTATTTTCAAGGATTTTATGAAATTAATAATTTCCTGCCAATAGGGATTAATAAAATGACAAATTTTTTTTTGCTTGAAAAATTTAACAAATGAAACTATTTAGTTATCACACTAACGTCTTCGTATAAATTACTATACCTAACGTGATGTTTATTTTATTGACATTAATCTCAAAATCCTGCGAGAAACTGATTCTTCACTGTTACTTCGGCGATTGTCAACGATAACACAAAACAGGTCACCACCAATTTACATTTAAAATTTGATTTATCGCTCAAAGCTAAATAATGACCTTACATCTATTTTGGGATCAAAAGGGTTTACTTTTAAACCTTTAAAGAAATTTTTAATTATTCAAATGGCTTATTCGAAGGCACTTGATTTTAATTTCTAAAACTGTGGATTATCTCGCCAAAATAGATTTGTCGTTTCACACATTCCCACCACGTTGTGACCACCCAATCGAAACCATTATTTGGCACTTACATAATTTACATAATTTAACACCATCGACGATAAACTCACCGACGCTCACTTTTTAATACATTTTCATATCCCCATAAAAAAAAAATTCTTGTCGACAATAACCGAAAATAAGTGATGCAATATAAAAACTTACGCACATAATATTCCTACGCACTCAAAGTAGGTGTACTTGTAAACAAATAAATGCGTTAACAAGAAAACCGCTAGTTTATATTACATTGAATATCCATACTTAAGAGCTAGGACGTGATACTCGTATGCGTTGTCTCTGTCTTACAAATGTACAACATAGCAAAAAACTGTTTTTCGCGGGATAGAACCACTCCCTCGGTATTTATAGTAGAATAACCAAAATTCCATAACGCATAGGGAACAACTTTATCTGCGTCGTAGCGTTTTTATTATTTGGATAACATAAATAAAATTAAAGCTAACATTTGTAGTAATTTAGGATTTTGGATTTTTCTTGTTTTTTTTTCATTTAATTATTAAAAATTATCGGTAAATGATATAAAATAAATTAAAACGCTACGACATTGATAAAGTTGTTCCCTATGTGCCGTGGAATTTCGGTAATTCTACTATAAATACCAAGGGAGTGGTTCTATCCCGCGCAAAACAGTTTTTTGCCATATTGTACATTAGTAAGACGGAGACAACGCATACGGGTATCACGTCCTCTTAAGGTAGGTACAAGTTGAATTGAAAATTGAATTATGAGTGAAAAAGTGTTTCGGATTTTCGATAAAAAATTGGGAGAAGAATAAATTATAACTAAACTCACTAGAATTGCATACATATTTGTTTGAAATACAGCGAAACGATAAATAATGAAGGCTCGCTCCCTTGCAGCGGTCTTGGGGTACACTTTCATAAGCACCAGTCTTACATTTAGAATCAAGATGGATTTACGCCTATGGGACTTAACGTCCTCTACGGTATAATGGGCTCTACAATTCGAGCATGTACAATCTATCTACAATCTAGGTATTACGCGCGTTTGTCACGAGGATTACACAGTATAAGTATAAGTAGTATAACGACAAAACAATAGACGCTGAGCCACTCCCTACGTGGCAGTTGAGTGTTTACTCATTGCGAATACCGATTTAAGCCTCAAAGATCTCAACACCACCGCATTTGGAGTTACGTTGACCCCCAGGTGTTAGCTGTGCCGACACGGCGCGCATATATATTCACATTTAAAATAATGTTAAGAAAATCAAAATTTGCATGCATACAAGTTATAACTTATTTACTTATAACATATTGTATAACAGTAATATAACAGTGCAGAGTGCAGGAATAATGTGAATAGCAGTACAAGACCCCCGTAACTGGACTTTTCAGACTCAGACAATATATACTATCCGAGAAGTTATATCACAATGTACCGAAGTGGGGGATGACCCCCCATAAGAAAAATGTTAATAAAAGAATAAAATTTTATAAAAACAATTGTACTTATGGTAACCTTCTCCACCCCCACTAACATAAACGAATTTTGCGTACGCTACTGATCACGATGAACCATTAACCAAAGACCGTAGGTGATAGGTATGTGTAGGTATTTACTATTTATTCATCGAATAATAATAATTATTACTCATTTTTTTATTATTAAATATTATTACTATGACAAAATGGAAAATTGACGGGTAGATAATTGATTGTATGCGGATATAGGTACTTACCTAAATTTACCTAATTACACAAACGTTAACACCCGTGCCACAATTTGCCAAACATATTACACAATTTTAACCGATTAATATGTATGATAGAACTTATTATGCAGGTAAACAATCAATACTCATTACTAAAAAAAAAAGTAACAAGATATAGTTGTCTGACGAGATAAACCATAAATTAATTAATTTCGTTTTTATTTTAAACACAGTAATCTACAGTGATTCTAAACGAGAAAGATCAGTTTTTATGTATAAATATAGTTAACATTACTTTAAATTTATTAGTCATTCTCATTATTATATTAGTATAAGTACCACGTAATTTTAGGTTGATAATCGAACTTTTACGAAAAAAATTACATTTTAGGTGGTTCTAACCAGTCATAAATACATAAATAAAAGACAAATATGTCTGATAAAATTGTGAGACTGGCTGGTCCGAATTTAATTCTGTAAACCCCCAATAATAATGCTATATTATCTCTTAGAGAATGGTCGGGGAATTTTTTCAAAGCTTCAACTTTTTACGACATTTACAATTTACATACAATTCAATTTCTTTTTCTTCAACATTTTCATTAATTAATATCATTTAGTAAAAAAATATTAAAGTTAATATTATATTATGTAATATGGTAGGTACTAGGTACCCACCAACTATCTAGTTTATATTCTAAGGGTGAAAGTCCCAATCAACTACAGTCTAAGATTATAAATCTATAAATAAAAATAATCTATTATTATTTATCTTATAAATTTAAGACAATAAAATAACTTATGAGATCTTATTAAAATTAAAAATTTCTAATGTTAAATTTGTTCGATAATTTTACGGTAAGATAATAAAAATTAATGATTTCATATGTCAAATAACCACTTGAAAATAATCTTATATTTAATTGTCAAATTATGTTCTATATTCAAATCGAGTTATAGAAAAGTTGCAGATTTTATTTTGGGTCAAATTTATAATTCAATTCAAACATTAAAAAAAAAAAATGTTACAACAGGTATTCAATATTTTTTTACATAAATAAGAACATCTCATGAGAAAATTCGTAGTTCTACAAGACTTTCAAGCATTTTTGACAAACCAAAATTATTTTATCAACATTTTTCAGTACCAAAATAAAACATTTTTAACATCTATAAATAAACAGAATAAAATACTATATACTTAATATATAAGCAAAATTATTTACTTTTATTATCTCAGTACAACATCAATTATTTACTTTTTCCTTTTCTCATGCTCACATTCAAATGCTTCTTTATTTATCACCTATTTCATTTTAAAATAAAACTGATATAACTGATATACATTCACAACGCCTCATGGCCAAAAACAGTCTACCGATATGTTAATTGAGTGGAGTAGCATATACAGAGAAGTATATGGAATATTATATATATATTATATATATATATACTTATATTATATATATATAAGTATTAAACCAGACAACGAACGATTACAAATATTCACGGAATATTTATTTAACAATTATATATATCCTGACACTAAGTTCCCTCCCAAGATTATGGTCTGAATTTAAGCCTAGTACAATAAGAACTACAAACGCATGCGAATCCTTTCACTCACACTTCAATTCTATGTTTTATTCTGCTCACCTAAATATATATCAATTTATACAAGTTTTAAAAAATATTCAAATAAATGTTTATATTAAAATGAGAAGTTAAAATGAGGGAAAAAGAAGAAACTGTACAATATCTAAGGAAGAATTCGTAAAAGAAAAAAATGACAGAAAAAATATTAAAAAAAATTAATTACTACGAATTCGTAAAAACTATGTCTTATAAATTTCAACCCTTAAACTAAAATATTATTAATCATTAAAAATTAGATGGACAACAAACGATTGTAAATCAAGAAAAAATTAGAAAAAAAACATTTTTAACCATACCTGTAGTAACTATAGATGTTATTATAGACAGTCCTAAGTCTATAAAAATGGGAAGGAAAATGTTTTTTATGGGACCCAACTTATACAGTAAACTGGTTTACACAGGACCCAACTCGTACAGTAGGCTATTTTACACGGGACCCAATTAGTGAACAATCTGAATTATGGGACACAACTAGTATGCGCCGATCAGTTAAATGTTAATTTGGGAGGGCGCCACAAAATAATTTTTTATGAATGTAGAAGCAATTAACCCAAGCCGGCCAAGCCTACTGGCGACAAACTCCTTCATCAGGCCCTGATTTTTGTCCATGGTTACAAATAATTAATAATTGCAATGAAAAATAATAAGTAATACTAAATGTACCTATTATTTTTAACAGTTTTTCATATATTTTTCTGATTTAATAATTAGTTAAATAATAACGTTGGCACCATTTAATCATTTAAGTCTTGGAAAACACTTAAATTTAAGCCTATTCATTTGTTTACCTTCAATTTGTTATAGTTTACATATTTTGGAAAATGGTCAAAATAAAAATAAAAATTATAATTTTAAAATTATAGATCTTACAATATTTATATCATAAAATATTCTTAAAACAGTCTTATATTGTAATTAATACTATTAAAAAATAATTTTATTCATAATATTGATTGCTATTAACTTCATAATATATTTTAACTATCAAAATAATTAAATGATCAAAAAAAACATTTTTAGGAAGAACAATTATAATTATAATATATTAATTATTATATACATATTTATTATATAATAATATTTTAATTATAATATTGTTGTACAAACTAGCCTGATGTAATTTGCAGTCAATCTAATAATATATAGGCATACCTATATAACAAACCTATCTGTATCAGAAGGCTTAAATAAAATTGAACAAAATAATACCTTCACATGTTAAAAAGTTTAAATATACATAGATTAAAATAATTTAAAGATGGGAGAAAACTTAAAATTTATTCAGCAGTTTTGCACAATAAAAACTTTGAGAATAATTAATTTAATACATGTAATTAACTAATATCAAAATTAATAATAGTTAACATTTATTGTAACTATACATATGTACTCTTTTTACCACTCAGCATCACCTGTTGCTTTCTGGAAGACATAATCATAACCATTTAAGCTCATAATACCATCCTTGAAATAAAGCTTCCATTTATTCCTACTACGAGTTATCTATAAGAAAAAAAGAACATAGATAAAAAAAAAGTTAGTAATTTAATACTTATAACTTTATAAATTAGTACTAAGATATCTAAGACTTATTTACTTGAAATAAAAAGATATTATACAAACTTTTAAAACTATTTAAAGTTACTATTTAAACACATTTATTTTTAATTTACCTTATCATATTGGCATACAATAACATTATCCGTATCAAACAAATCACCATTATCAACATCACTCACATCATCACCAGAATTTAAGGGCTCCTAAAAACCATATTTAACCATCAGTATACTACATTTCAAACTGTTTAAAAATTAAAAAATGAGTTGGCCATAATGATAATATCCAACAGGCAAATAAAATTCAAAAGAAAATAAGAAATAGCAAAAGGATATAATAAATAATAAATATTAATTAATATAGCATTAATCATTGACTACAAGAAAAAAAGGGTCAAACAGCTACACAACCTGTAAAGAAAAAAGGATGAAACAATTTTAACTGGAATCCAACTGGGAAGATACTCTTAAGGTGCGTAGATACTCTTTAGACCTGATTCGCGAGTCATACTCGCTCATCACTCCCGTGAATCTGATTCATAGCGAGTCGTGACTCACCAAGAATAAGGGGGAGCCCTTATGCATCAACAAGGTCCGACATTTACACGGCGCGAATCTTTTTAGACGAGCACCTCGAGACTGACAAACCAACCGCTCATCGCACATACACCTCACGAGTCGTGATTCGCGGTGCACATCTGGTGTAAACGTCGCGAGTCTAACTCGCGCCATCTAAACGCGATTTTAGGTATGCCTATGAAAATATGGCTGGAACTAATGGATTGTAGGATACTTAAACACAATAGGACGACATGAGTAGAGAAGTAGTAAATAACCAAATTAAGTAATATAATGTTAGCAAAAAAACCGCTAAAATAATAAAAAAAAATAAGAAGAACAATTATTAGAATATGAATATTAAGAACATGACTAAATCAAATAATTAATTTTTTCAACAAATACTTACAGCATCAGAAGCACTATTTTGATCTTTTTCTTCATCTTCATCATCATCGTCATCATCATTATCACCAATTTCATCATCAATATCATCATCATCGTCATCATCATCATCCGATGTAGAAGAATCATTAGCTCCATCTATTTGAGCAATAGTTCTTTTAACACCACCAGTTCCATTCCCACTAATAAATGCTTGGTTATTTTGTTGCTGCTGTTGTTGCTGCTGCTGCTGCTGTTGATGTTGTTGTTGCTGTTGTAAAAAATCTGGTTGAGCAGTTTGAACACCTAGCAATTTAAAAATTTAAGATGAATTAATAAACTTTAATAAAATAAATCATCCTACCTGAATTTGTCTGGGCAGAAAGAACACTATTTACATGCTGTTGTAAAAGTGATGTTGCGAGATGTGTAGGTAGTGCCATACTGTTAGTTATAACTGGACCACTAAGAATACTCTGTAACATATTACCTATAAACAAAGAACAGTTACAATTTTAATAAAATAGCATAATAAATATTAATAGCTGGAAATCTGGGCCGGATGGGATAAGGCCTAAATGTACGAAAATTTAGGAGCGATCTAAGTCCCAAATACAAAATTAAGTCAAAAATAGTCAACATTAAGAGATAAATAAATATTAAACCTTGTATGGCAGAGCTTGGAACTTGAATAGAAAGAACTCTAGAACCAGATTCTTGGGAACCAGCCTGTGCTGGTAATGTTATTTGAATAGGCACATATTTATTTGCATAATCTGCAGGTAAAACTATATTTTGTTGTGGTTGTGGTTGTGGTTGTGGTTGTGGTTGCGGCTGTTGTTGTTGCTGTTGCTGTATTTTCTGTTGCTGCACCATTTTTAATTGATGAACAGAATTATCTAAAAAAAAAATGTTCAAATTTATATAAAAAAAACCTACCTTTGATATGAAAATCCATAACAAATTTTAATTCAATATTATGAAGAAAATATACATTGAACATAAATATATAGCTTTAGCATATATACTCACTGACTATTGTAGGAGTATATTGATTCTTATTTTGCTTAACAACATTTGAAGGAACAGTCTTAGGAAGCTGAGTAACTTCTTGAGGGGGTGGCGCATCAACTGCTTTGCTAGCCATCACTTTAGATTCCCATGACTGTCGTAACTCCATTAAAATTTGATCATCAATACCTTCTTCCGCAAAAAATTCTCTAGAGCTATTTATGGTATCTTCGATAACCGTTTGGTATAATTTCATCTAAAATAATTATTAAAAAATAATAAAATACGCCTTATTAAGATATTAAATATTCAAATCATTAAAACTGAAATTATATTAAGACATAACTAAAAAAAGTTTTTTTTTAATTGATTTAAAAGAATTCTTACAATCTATGCTACAAGGCATAATAAGCAAATTTTCTAAATTATTCCTCAATTAATAACATTGATAACAAATTTAAATATATTAATGGTTTACAATTGAAATCAATTATGAATAATTTCAATGAAAAAATATTTGGCTAATTCCAATGATATTTAGTCTATAATAACAATGCAAATTATAATTTAAAATATTTTACTATAGAAGATTCTAAAATCGCAGTAAACTAATGTATAAAACGCATTCTTGATTTAAGAATTAGATTAAAATAACATTTTTATTTTTATCTAGTTACATCTACAGCTTCATTTCATAGTTAAATTATTTTTATTTGTACAGTAATATCTACTTATTTAAAGCAGGAAATTTTGTAGTATTTTAATATTTTAATAAAATACATCATTCGTATAAAAAAAAAAAAATTACCTTATTAAAATTAAAAATTGAAAATAAAATTTCAAATCTTTAATTGTGTAAATAGCTTAAAGAATATGGGATGTAAGGAAATATCTAAACATAGATATCGCAATTTGTATTTTGGTGTATACATTTGCAGCAAATTGTTCAACAAAACATTAATTTTCATGTTTAAAACAAATAAAAATATACTTGCAGTTACACATAAAACGAGTAAGATTTAATAATCTAGTTTCAGTGTCATATAAAGATACTTATTAAGTTATAACGTTATAACCATCAATTTTATCGAGAGTATACTATACACTATCTGACAAGTCTCTCATATAGCAATTTAAATGATAAATACTGTGTTGGTAGATAGTGTAAATATAGATATGTAAATAGATATTAACAAAAACATTAAAAAAATAATGAGCTGATCGTCTGAAGTAAAAAATTAATTACAAAATATATTTAAACAATAATTATTAAATCAATTATTATATTATATTTTATATTTCTTCATGAACTGCCTGAAAGTATACACAGTATACCTGTGATATTTCACAAATAAACTTGATAGCATATGGCGTATATGTAGTATACCCTATGGGAACACCACTGCTTATAACTCATTTGCAAATCAAAAAGTAAGACGTCAACTTCTATTATTTTAAAAATGTTATGTTTTACTTAATTAATTAATTTTCCAAACAATGGTTCTATTTTTAAAGTAGGCCAAATAACTTAAGAGAGAAATCAACAGTCAAAAAATTCAAATAGTTTTTAGGTACAATTTATATAGTTTATTATATTTAATACTTAGAAAGTTTTAAAGGAGGTATTTATAACATGTTTACTTATTATGGTGTCAGCAAATTTGCAATGCCTAGGAATGTAAAAAAGAGAAATTTACCTCTGCCAAAATGATATAAGAATAAAGATATATACGAACAATTATTAAAATAATAATTATGTGTAAAAACTAATAAGTTAGTAAATAAACTAAACTTTAAGGACACAGGTTTTAATAATTTCAGTACTTAAATATTAAAAAGCAACTGCATATTATTAAATAAATGTGTTCTATTTTCTTTATTTTCTTTAATATTAAATTGCCAATTTCAAGTATTAAAAACCTTATTAGTATTAACAATATTTTAAACGATAATAATTTTAAGATTCTTATCATGAAAAATAATTGTTACCTAACTTAAGAACACTTGAAAATTTAAATACATAACACAAGTTAATAGAGTAACCTGAACGAGATGAGTATGTACACACTGTAAGAATACTCTTGCATTGAAAAATTACTACCGCAAAACACAATTGAAGGCACTCAAAAAATTAAATTTATTGACCTACAGAAATAACCTTCAGACAAAAGTTTTTAGGTACATAATACCATAAACGAAAATAGACAGACCAACTCTAGAATACTTTTCTACATAAAAATAACAAAATAGCAAATTTAGGTTAAATCATTTGGAAAGACGGAGAAAATTAGGTGATCGAAACGCTCATTTTTACCCAATGCTTATGTGGCATATGGTTGAAGTATCGTTAATTAATTTTAATAAATATCAGAAATAGTAACATTACGAGGGATCATACAATGAACTTAGTACTCACCACAGTCGATTGTGACAAAGACATGTTTGAAGTGTGTAGTAGCCAGAATAGGGTAAAAATTACTGGAAGAATTGATCGTGATGAAAAGGTTTGAGTAGGAAAATGAACGGAACAGCCGCGGCAACAGACTAAACGACGGCGAACATGGGGTTTCTTGCAATAAAAAACCCAAGTTTCACCATGTGCTGAGACTCCTTATATACTGCCAGCTAATATAGGGAGGCAGCAGGTTATAACACACGATTGACGTCATTGGCATACAAGTTACCAACATACGCTACAAAACATTATTACCGTGCATAAATTATTATAACTGATGTCTGATATCGAAGACCCTTTCATAGATAAGTATATAAAAATTTAAAACCATGATTATAATAATATAAATTAAAATATAAATGAAAAAATAAATAATTATTATTTAATGTTTATTACATAATAAAGTTAATAATTTGTTATGAATTATATTAAGTCTTTACCACGGGTACGGACTAAGATATACGTATTTTCTATTATAGTTCATGCTCATTAGTCATTACTATTGAGTATTGTTATTATTTGAAATCTAGGATATGCAGTTATTTTGTCAATTATAAATTCATTAATTCTCAATGTTTTTATGTTCTGTATTACCTAAACCATAAACAACGCAATATTCAATTACAACGTTATATATATATATATATATGTGTGTGTGTGTGTGTCGCATCCATATCACGTTATTGTACGTTTCACGAAATAGAATCGTGATTTCTCCACTTTACGTAATTACACAATATGGATCATATTTCGTAAAATGGATACCTAAACTGTCATCAACGGAACTTGTTCCGTCATTTGGATGTCCAAATAACGAAAATTAAAAAAAGCTTAAAAAATCTAAAAGAACGATCTTTTCTATCATAAACAACAGTCACAATATTATATTTAGGTATTATTTGTTTTATAGGCTGTTTATCAGTTTTTGTTATTGTCAAAAAGAAAAGAAAAATAACGATCTATTAACTATTTTATAAATATAAGTATCTTAATACAAACTATTATTTATTTAAACAGCTTGTGAATTATGGCAACGAGAATTAAATTTGAAAGTATCTTTAAAACAAGCACATTTTTTAGTTTTACATTTACCTTTACAATAACAGCTAAAAAAAACTTTGACCTCCAGTTAAAGAAGAGACAATTTCTCTTAATGACATTTCTTTGATCTTATTCACTTGCTTGATGTCAATGAAGTTTGATGTAACTAATTGTAAATTTCCTTGTTTTTTTTTGTCCTTTTGTTTGCTAATCAAGAACTGTTTTTCAGCAACATTCAAAACATCAAATTTTTCCAAAAGATAATATTCATACTTCGTTTTCTTATTTCTAATTGTAAAATATATAGTCTATTATTTTTAAATTTAAATATTATGCAAGAAAAATATTTCCATAATATTTATCATGAAGTACACTTAAATATTTCTGTTGAATTAGATTTAATTAATTAAATAACTTACTTACAGAAACAACAAGGAAATTAAGTAAGTAAATATATGTAAAAGAAAAATGACATTAACCGTTTAGGAACTGAACATGGCATAATAAAAGGTTGGTATGGTTTTGGAAATATACAACTAGCCACATCAAATTTCATTGACATCAAGCAAGTGAATAAGATCAAGGAAATGTAATTAAGAAAAATAGTCTCTTCTTTAACTGGAGGTCAAAGTTTTTTTAGCTGTTATTGTAAAGGTAAATGTAAAACTAAAAAATGTGCTTGTTTTAAAGGTACTTTCAAATTTAATTCTCGTTGCCATAATTCACAAGCTTGTTTAAATAAATAATAGTTTGTATTAAAATACTTATATTTGTAAAATTTTTTTGACAATAACAAAACTGATAAACAGCCTATAAAACAAATAATACCTAAATATAATATTGTGACTGTCGTTTATGATAGAACAGATCGTTCTTTTAGATTTTTTAAGCTTTTTTAATTTTCGCTATTTGGACATCCAAATGACGGAACAAGTTCCGTTGATGACAGTTTAGGTATCTATTTCACGAAATATTATCCATATTGTGTAATTACGTGATGTGGAAAAATCACGGTTCCATTTCGTGCAATGGATGCAAACGTTGTCCATTTCGTGAAACGTACAATAAAGCGATAAGGATGCGACATATATATTATCATTTGTCTTTGTCTCGACGCAACGATTTTCGTTAATTAAATGCTTGTCCAAACTCCAAAGGCGATATGTTGAGTCTATACCGTGTAGAAACTACTGTAAATCCCGTATACACTATACACTACTACTTTACCAATTTTCTATACAGTTAACAGAATACAGCTTCAAAAATATCAAATTTTATCGTACAATTCAATTTTGGTCATATTGATCCAACGTCGCGATCTTGGTGCATAGCTAAGTAAAAATAAGAAACCAGCGCACGACCACGGAGTATAATACACAATATTGTTCGTTTAACTTTTTGTTCTGTCACTTAAGTTATATAGACTCCAACTTAAATATTTATTGAGAAGTTTCCATGTTCATTTTATGAAGATATAATTTTAAATAAAGGTATTTTTAGTAAGGATCATAACTATTCATTAATACTAGTAACAAATTATGTTTCTTTTACAAATTTTAAAAATCGAAGCAAACTGAAATTTGTTTCAATGTTTATTTTTGAAATAATATTGTTCACTGAAAAATTTTATCTAGCATATTCTTTAAACATAAAAAATAACAACTTTAAAAAAAGATACTATATTAAAAGTTCAACGGCAGTTTTTGAATTGAGTAAAAAATGTATATCCTATTCATCCAGTTATTGATACATGCACTTAAGAATTACACGAAATAAAAATTATAAAATGTACATCTTCATATTATTGTACTTTAAGAGTGCATATTCAGTGTAAACAATTAATACAGCAAAAACAAGGTTCAAAGTCATCCCTTAGGCATAAATTAAACAAACTTATTTTATTTAATCATGTTTAATCTAAGTTATATAATATTGGCATTAATTAAATTTATAAATTATAATCAATGACGTTGGTAACATGTTCACAAAGTTATTTTGTGGGTTATAATAACCAGTTTATTTAATTAAACATTTAACTTTTATAATTGTTCAATATTTTTATTTTTGTATAATAAAATACTATAGATATGACCAGTGGCGATGCATTAGGGGAGACTTTGAAACGGCGTCTCTCCAATAATACATTGGAAAACAAAATTGTTTTAAATTATTTTCAAGTATTTATGTAATTTATATTATGTGTAAATAATATACTGTTGTCAACTATTACTATATCATAGATTAAATATTTAATCTATGGTCCGGGAGACTATAAAAAAATAGTCTCTGTCAACGGGCGACACGTTATTTGTTGCGTATATTTGTGTAGTGCGTTATCTTGTAACGTTTTTGATCCAATATTGAAATAATGGAATCAAAAAATTTTACATTAGATGAATTATTAAATAATGATTTTCATTCGTTTACATAAAAATTAAGTCTCCCATAAATTTTATTCACGCGCCGCTATTGGGCATGTCTTGTCATTGGAAATGAGATTAATGGTATTATTCGTTCCTAGATTATAAATCTACAATATTAAGTTAAGTTAGGAAAGTAATAAGTACAATAATTGAGGTGAGTGGTAAGTCAGCTTCGGGTAAGTTGTGTAGTAACTTTTCTTTCAATTTTGAATAATATTACAAATACTATGTTTTTATTTTAATAAATATTATTTTACTAAAAATGAAATTGTCGTTATCTTATATGCTTAGTTATGAATTATAACCTAACTTTAAATTTACAACTTAATTTATTCTCAACATTAAACATACAATTAACTGCAACTTCCTTTACATTTATATGACAAATATAGAAGTTCACAAAAAAAGCATTTCTCAATACTTGTAACTTGTTATAAAATAAATTATAATTATCTATTAATATACTATTTATTTATCGTTTAATTATTTATATTTTATTAAATTAATCATAGAGATTTTGTGGAAGTTATAAAATAAATAATAATATACCAAATTTTATGAATCAAACTAAAATAATGTCACAGTAAATGAATTTAAGATATTAGCGCCATGTGTAAGACAAAGATAGTTACACCATTAGTATGTCCCATCTCGTTCTAACATACCGTTTCGGGCAACATTGCTTGGTGAGCATTCCAGTTATCATATAGTTCAATGTGTACAACTTGTATAGACTTATGATAGTATCACGGTATGGTTTACTTTCTCTGACCATGGTACATATAAATATATGTCAATCTGGTATCTACATCTGTCTGTGGTATATACCTATCTCTGGTCGCCATGCAAAAATATGAAATGCAATTTTATAGACAGTGTGATCAAAACTAAGATATAAAATATTTTAAATTCTCTTGAAATTACACTGATTCTTCTTCAGAATGTCCAGTCATCCTTTCGGCTTGTTTTAATATTGTTTATACTCTGTCTAGCTGGGGACACGTAGTAGTGCAGTACGCATCTCGGCTATCTAGCATTTCGGTTTTCGTTTATTTGTCGTAATTGTTTTAATTGTTTTAATTGTTATGGTTAAATTAATGACGATTTAGATATCGGTATTATAAATTTCTTTAATGCCTACGTGTATTTTAAAATTGTGTGGTATTTTACACTATTCAATTTAATATTGTCACCAGTAATATATTTGATCAATTCAACATGATACCTGAATTTTGCGTATTTTATGGTGTTCTAACATTTTCTTGGATTGAATTTGTATGGGAACAATATTTACTACTAAGACAGGTATAATATTCAATATGAATGTATTTTAATTAAGAATATGTCATTTATTGAATGCAAAACAAAAAAACTTATTATTTATGTTCTTACCTTAACTTATTTTGCTAAGAAAATAAAATGAAAAGTACAGCAATAATAAATCTTAAGAGGTTGTCACACCCCCATATATTGTCTCCATCTTACAAACGTACATCATGGCAAATTTGCGTTCAGTAGAACTAATTTTGTGTTAGCTTTAATTTGAGTAATTTGTCATTGTCAAACTTTAAGTATAATATTTGTATATTCTCTAAAGGTTTTTTATAAAATTTTAATTTTGAAGCAAGAAATGAGTTTTTTAATTTTTCTTAATCATCCTGCTTAAAAATTAAAATTTCGTAAAAAAACCTTTCGTAAAGACAGATAATATACTTCCATTTAAGTTTGATTATGTCAAATGACTATAATATTAAAGCTAACAACACAAAATTAGTTCTACTGAACGCAGATTTGCTATGTTGTACATCTGAAGACAAAGATAATACATGCAGGTGTGATTCCCTCTTAATGAGTAAGGTTGAACAGTAATCATATTTTTAAATGTAATTTTTTTGTTTCAGAGAAGAGTATATAAAACAACAGAGACAGTACCTTCAAAATTAGCTAGTACATTAGATGTGGAAACATTTCAGAAGGCAAGGGCTTATGGCATTGATAGAAATAGTTTTAGCATAGTGGAAGAATGGTTTAATATGATATTTTCAACTGTAAGTATAAATATTTTTGAAATAAGTATGTTTCTTTCAATGTTTAGTAATTCTTGTAGATGCTTGAAACGTAAATTATGGTGTGATCTCTTAATTATAATATTAAATATATATAGAAACTGTCATCAATTAATGATTTCTTTCATTACTATTAAGTAATGTTATTTATTTATTTTTATTTCATCTTAAATATTATTTTTCAAATTTGTCGGCTTGTATTTTTTGAAAAAAAAATATGTTTATAATAATTCTAGATTTTACATTGTAATCTATATTCTTTATGTTTATGTTGTACCTATTAAGTATAAAAGTTTATAGCTTAATTAAAATAATAATTACCATGCAAGTTATTTTATTTTCTCTTTGTGTATATCCAGTGGTGTATTGGAGGGTATACAGCATATACCCTACCATCAGTTTACTGATTTAGCGTGTACCCTATAAAATTACTAGAGATACACAGGTATACGCGTGTATACCCACGTATACTTCAAAATTAATCAAAGACATAAGTAAAATAAATTATTAATTGCTAGGCAATGTCGGTGGCTCGTTTTTCATTGTACAGATATCATAGGCAGATTCTATAGTCGGTTCACATTTTTATATTTATGATGATAGTTATGTAATATATTATATTATATTCAGATATTCTTAATAAAAAAGTTTTTTTATTGAATTACCAATTGTCTTATAGTTATAATCGTTAGAAAAAATGTGTAAGATCAATTTTTTTTACTACATTCATGGCAAACAGAACAAAATTATGTGATAAAAAGTAAGTTCTAACTCCATATTATCCTATTACATAACGTATATATGTCTAAATACCTTTTTTTTTTGGGAGGGAGGTTACCCCACGACCCACCATAAGTTAATTTTAGGTTTGGTAAAATTTTTTTTTTTTTGAGAGAGGATTAAGCTCCTCACCCCTCTCTCCTCAATATATGTCTATGCGCTGAGCGTATACCCTAGAAAAAAATTACAAATACATCACTGCGTGTATCATTTTATTCTATCTCAACTTAATTGCATTTGCATACACTTATTCCAAATGTTATCAATTGTAGTATTTAAAATTAGAACTAAACTAGTTTTAATTTTTACTGATGTAAAGTAGTTATTATATTCATATTTTAAAAATTGAAATGTTATTCTATACAATTATATGTACATTGATAACGAGGAATAATATTAGCATTATATAATATTAATATATGATATATTATATGTATTATATTAAAATATACATTGTTTCATTAATAATTTCTTGCATAAAATGTTTAGGTATTCATCTGTTTGAATGGATTCACTTTATTGTGGAATCTTAGCAAATATTGTTTGGCTGATACTAGATATGAAGAGAGTGAAATCATGATTAGTTGTGTATTTATTATCTTTATGAACACCATGGGGACACTGATATCTTTGCCAATTTCAACATACAATACTTTTGTTATTGAGCAGAAACATGGTTTTAATAAACAAGTAACTTTTTCAATTATAACTATACTTTATTTATGAAAGTCTAATATTTTTGATTTTGAACTTAGAATCTTAGTTTCTTTATTAAAGACAAAACCAAGAATTTCTTATTGATTCAAGTGATTGCCTTACCAATTACTGCAGCATCAATCAGTATTGTTAAATGGAGTGGACGCTTTTTCTTTATTTGGTTATGGGTGTTTGCTGTTGTAACTTCATTATTTATTATAACAATATACCCAGAATTTATCGCACCATTATTTGATAAATATACAGCATTACCTGATGGTCTATTGAAGACTAAAATTGAAGAGCTTGCCCAACAAGTCAACTTTCCTCTATTCAAAATATATATTGTAGAAGGTATATTATTATAAATTTATAAGTTATTTTTGTTTTTAGAATGTTAAAAATGGTTGATTTATAATTCAAATATTACTTTTAGGATCAAAGAGGTCAGCTCATAGCAATGCTTATTTTTATGGATTTTTCAATAGCAAGCGAATTGTTTTGTATGATACATTATTGAAAGATAACAAAGTGACAAATGAAAATAAAACTGAAGAAGAAAAGGAAAATACTAATGTTGATCAGTCCAAAGAAAAGGGAAAAGGAATAAATGATGATGAAATATTGGCAATCTTAGGACATGAACTTGGTCATTGGAAACTAAACCATGTATTATATCATATTTCCATATCTCAGGTAAAATTCATAATTTTTATTTTATTAATTTTATTTATTAATTTTTTTTTTAATTTTTATCCAGATCAATTTATTTATGATGTTATTTGTTTTTGGATGGTTGTATGACAATTCAATGTTATATCGAGCATTTGGATTTTATGAACCAACACATCCTGTTATCATTGGTTTAGCCATAATATTTCAATACGTGTTTTCTCCGTACAACACTGTTTTTTCTTTTGCTATGACCACACTAAGTAGAAAACTTGAATTTGAAGCTGATGCATATGCCAAAAAACTTGGAAAAGCAAAAGAACTTGAAAGTGGATTAATCGGCCTAAACAATGATAATTTAGGATTTCCAGTTTATGACACTCTCTATTCAGCTTGGCATCATACTCACCCTCAATTATTGGAAAGATTAGAAGCGATCTCTAAGACCGACTGAATATTTTTAATTAAAACTAAAAGTACAGATTCCAATTTAAATTTAAATGGTGTTTCATATTTAATATTATTAACTTTTACATTCTTCACTTAAATTACGAGGTATCATTTGTTGTGTGAGTGTGCGCCAATCTTCTAGTCGACATGGCTGTGGACAACCTGGTAATTCAATTAACTCAATGTTCGATTCTTTCCATTCATAGTCTCTGTTGTAGAATAGCTATTTTTAATCATTATTATTATTATTATTAAATAAATAAACAAAGTAATTTACTTATATTGTTTTTACCTTTATAACTGTTTCGTTTGAAGCTGTTGCATATAATTCCATTACAACTGAAGCCCCATAAAATGGATATGTTACATTTTCAATATTTAGTGTCTTAAGAAAAGGAACTATAGTTGAATCATGACCTACATGTAAGTATATTTTTTTAGCATCTGGAGATTTTTTTACTGATGCTTCCATCCGTGTTAAAACATCATTTAACATTTCTCCTATTACAGATATATTTATAAAAATTATTAAAACAAATATAAATTAATATAAATATACCTGAATATAAACGTTTCATTTGATTAGTTTCAACTAACACACTCATTCTAAGTAAAAGATAGTTCTCAATATCTTGATATCGTTCCATTGCCCAATTAGGAATTGAATAGTTAGCCATATGCTACATAAAAATAATTGTATAAAATAAATATAACATTTAAAATGTTCAGTTTCTAATGTTTAATGATTAATTATAAGTATAAATTGTTAGTATTCTAATAATTACTTACTTCTGTCCAAATAAAATCTATTACTTTCAATATATCATAAGTTGTAGTTAATTGGTTGGATGTATGATTCTTTATATAACTAATAAATTGTTTGATATTTTCTGCTTTCATTGCATGTTCACTTTTTTCATGTAACTCCATAGCATATCTTGGACATAGCCTTGGATCATCACTGAACTAACATTTTATCTTATTTCAAAAATTTAGTAAATACTATTTAATATGATATTGATTAATACTATTTTAATGTAATATCACTGTCTCAAATCGTAATGGATATTGATACTTAATAGGTATCATAATTGTTTAGAACAACATGTCAGTTAAAATGATTTAATGAATACCTTTTTGCTGGTGTCTACAATGTAATGTTTACGATATAAGATACATTTATTTATCGGTCTGACCTCCAACTTCAGTTATACGATACCCCATATCACACTTGAATCCAGATCCCTAAAGTCATCGTCTCCCCCAATTTCCTCGGTCACTCTCCCTGGGAACTAATTCGTCTTTCTGATACCCTCGTGGACTTCTTATCAAACAATTACATGTTATTCAACTGTTCTAATTCCTGTCTAGTTTTCACATACGGTTCTGTGTCAACTAGTACGACCGGCTGCTCCATCTTTATACCTTCACTTAATATTGCCTACTCTGAAAACCTGAACGCATTCACGTCGTCTTTCGCCGCTGAATGCTACGCCATCAATATTTGCCTTACAGTTAATCTTTTCTCTTGTTCCTAATAATTTTCTCATTTGTTCCGACTCACAATCATGACTCCTTGCCATCTCTGATTTGTTTAGCTTCTTGCCTCTCCCCTCTTGTACTCGTTATCAAAAACTTAACTTTCCGTCTTTACGTTGGTATCGCCGACCATCTGGCATATTCAACAAAATTTTGTTTACAGTTTCCCAACTCGAAATTACCTGCTTCAGAAATCTTGTCCATTCACCGCAAGCTTCTTCGCAAAGCTTGGCATTGGAAATAGTTTTGTCCTCCTCCTAACTTCGTCTCCTGGCTCAGATTCAATTTCCACTTACATTCCCAACTTCCCCTAGTTCCGAGATCTGGACCTACCCCGATCCGCAATCGTCTTATTCTCCAGACTACGTATAGAAAAAAATCTTCTTCCTCCTCATTCATTTCTTATATCTCTTAATTCTCTTTGCACTTTCCACGATCATGAAGTTGTCTGTGACCTTCACCATATTCTTTTCTCTTGTCCTTTTCTTACTCATCTCCGCGTTTCATTTATTTCCCAACACTCTTCTTTGGGTTACTCCCGATATAACGCTTCTCCTCAATTCTCACGCTCCTTCCATCATCTCTCTCATAATTAATTTCATTCTTAAAGCTGGTTTCCATAATTAAATAAAAAAAAAGAAAAAAAATGTATATAATCCATTTCTAATCATGTATTTTTAACTTATTATGTTGTAACTTCTATAACAGCCGTGCTATAATGTTGATGGAAATAAAAGCACTTAAAAAAAAAAAAATATTAAAAATAATAATTTGTTACTAAAAAAAATATATTTAAGTATATGAATTAATATTATAAAATAAAAACGTTAACTAAAATAAATGAAATTAAATATTTAAAATACATGTGTACAACAAACATTTAATATTTTATAATACCTATAAAATTTAAAATATTTGTAAATTTTTATTCTTATGTACCATCTTTTATCAGTGTGATAAAATAATTATGATTACACTATTTTTAAGTCAAATATAATTATAAAAGTCAATACGTTTATTAAACCCATATTAATTTGTAATATAGCAACTAATTGACCGTGTTCCTCAATGTGCTCAATTAACATTTTAGCATGGAATTTAGTGATATTTTTAGGGAAAACATGGAAAAATTCTAGTTATTACATAAGATGCACTATAATACGATTATTATTGATACTGTTATATATATTTGTGGGTTTATTGTATTTCGAGAACGCCTAGAAAAATAATATATATTTTATTTTATATGAAATTAAATAGCGACTTTAAATCCTTCCAATGAAACAAATATCAATAGATAAATGTGGTGCCTCTCGATTCGTTCAGTTTTTGTCTCTCCCCTCTTGTGCTCATCACAAATCTAACTTTCTGTCTCAGTCTTGTTAATAAAACTGTTATTTGTTAAGTTCTTTTGGGTTCCCAGTCACGTTGGTATCGCCGGCAACGAGCGTGCCGACTATCTGGCATTTTCAACAAAATTTTCTATACAGATTCCCAACTTAAACTACCTGCCTCCGACCTACCCATTCACCGCAAGCTCCTACGTAATGATTAGCAATCGAAATGGTTTTTTCTTCCCCCTAACTTCGCCTCCTGGCACAGACCAATTTCCATCCCCTCCCCACCGGTTCCAAAATCTGAACCTATCCCGATCCGTAATCGTTTCCTCCAGCCTTCGTTTAGGACACAGTCTTCTCCCTCCTCATTAATTTCTCCCTATTACTTAATTCCACTTGTTACAGTTTTTAGTTAAATTAGTTAATTGTAGTCCTAACGTACACACATACCTTATGTAGAACCTTGCCCAATAAATATCAAATTTTAATTAACAACTTTAATAACAGAATCATAATCACTAAGAAATATAATATTAAATGTCATATTTCAAGTTTTAATCCTACCATGTACCATCCATATTGTTTTTCTTTCGTTTCCATATAAACTTTTGTCATTTTAATTTAGAATATATTTTTTGACTCCTTTTAAACACTTACTTTATAATTGTCTTTTGATAGACTTGTCTTAATTGGTATAGGTTGCCATTTTAGGTCTTGGTTCCAAGTTTGCTCTCCATTAGGTGGATACATACCTGCCAACAAGTACGCAGCAGTTTGGTAACACCGATCTACTTTCGTGGTAGATACATCAATTTCGCTGGGCGTGTATCGCTGCAATGGATGCAAAAATCCAAGGTACCGTTCACGTAATGCTTGACCCGCACGGTATGCGTTCCATATACCCTGATCCGTCAACTCCCCCAAACCACGGGGCCAAACTATGTTGTTAGTGTCGTTTTTGTATTCGATCAATGGTGCTCGATTCATGTGTCTCATCAACTACACAAGAACAAAAAATCAACTATTACTATTTAAGTAGGAGTGTAGGATTAGGGTTCCACAATGGTAAAGAGGAAAATAAATATGTTTCGCATAATGTGTGCCTTATACTATTTGGGAATATTATTAATTATTGTTTAGTTATTAGTTTATTACACATAAATTGGGATTAAAGGATTTTAAAATATAAAACCAATCTATTTTTCTGATATTTGGCCCTAACCTGGCATACTTGGTAAACCCCATATGTTTGCCAATGCTAAGTATAACATCGTCAGCTAGGAGCATCGTGCATATCATAGCAATGTGGGTAAATTTTATGTATTTCAATATAATAATAATAATATCCTATCAATGTGAACCATATTATCAACACTTTTTCTAAAAATCTAAGCCACGTAATTACATACATAGAATTATATAATACGTCTATGATTTATAGAGTAATTTACTCTAAACTACAATTGTATAATATATAATATAGTATATAAAATATACTATCGTTGATAAATACTAGTACGTATACTAGTTGGGTATTTTTAACTATTTTAAAATATCTTGGTACATAAAAGCAATTATTAAACTCAACAATTATTGTACAACAGGACTGTTTTTTAATAGTAACAAGGCTTTTAAAAGAGTTTTTGTAATTATTCAAAATTCTTGTTACAAGTAATTTTATAATACAGCTAATTTGGTAAACATAATATTTTTAGGTAACGAACATATACTTAACCATAAATATTTTTTGTTGAATTAAGCCATAATTGTAATGCAAAAACAAAACAAAATATATTAAAATAATTAATATACTTACAATGAAAACAAATTTCAACTGTAAATTATTATTTTTATCTTGATTTATATTTTTGGTAATACATTCACGAGTGCATTCATTTAAAACAATAACTAATAACAGTAGATACTTTAAATTTAAATAAATCATTTTATTATAGATTATTATATTATATAGGATTTCTTATAATCTAAAATTAAAAATATAGTAAGAAGTTTTTTATAAATTGTTAGAAGTAAGAAAAAATAATCTATATAGTAATTTTAAGTTAAATTATTGTTTTCAAGAGCGTATTACTTATCTGTACGACTGTATTAAATGTCTTATCGTTTAATTGGTGATTCTGTCACAGGTTGTTCTGTAGTTCTGTTATGTAGAACGTAACACTGTTTAGAAAATAAATATCAAATATATATGCCTAGATAGTACATTATTACATGAAAATCGATAGTCACATTCGATGTCTGGTTATAATAATTATATTATTAAGAGAACGCCCCATCCGCATATTGTGTTTTCTCCGTTGGGTTAAATACAAACGTACAACATTGCAAAACAATTGCGTTCAGTAGGTAATTCAAATGCTGTGTTGTTAGCCTTAATATAAGCATACACTGATCTATTATCAAACATAATTGAAAGAACAATATGTATTTTTACGTCTGTTTTTTGTGATATTTTACTTTTTAATCGAGTTATGAGTTAGATATTCACAAGATGTGATAGATATCACAAATTCACAACACTTATGTGAAATATTACAATGTAAAAAAAACTCATAGCTATTCAAGTTTGCTATTTGTACGTTTCTTAGACGGAGATTACACATATAGGGCCGGTGCCCCCCTCTAAACACGCCTATGATCTTGCCATCTTGGTAATCAGTAAGTGAAAAAAATATACATCCATCCCAGACATCGAACTGCTATTTACCCTTAAAAATGCTATTTTGAAATTTTTTCTTATTGCACGCCTACCCTACAAACATATTCTGAACATTTCAAGCAGCTATCATAGTTTGAGGTGTGCGTTAATTGTGAATTAGTCAGTCAGGACTTCTTTTATAGGTACATACAAATTATATTTTAATGGTTAGCGATTGTTTGAACAAATTATACTTTTCGTACTCACCACTCGGTACTGTGAAATATTAGAATTACCCAATTGAGGATTGAGTAGGTTGATTACTGATTAATAAAAATCGATCTAAAAAGTGCCGGTAAATTTGATGATATCGAATTTAGAAATAATAATAATAATTATTGTTCAACATAAGTTTAGGAAATAAGTTGACGTGCAGAATTAACCACACGCATTTTACAGTTTACCTAGGCAGATATGAGATAAGCTTACACAGTAAGTCAGTAACACACTATTAGAGGTCTTAGGATTTAGGAAAAATATCATCAATGGATTACCTACTAGGAGCTACTCGCAGGAGAATAGGGTCTACATGAAGTAGATTCAGAATCAAGTTGGAAACAACAGTCACGTTTGAAAGTTTCCCGGAGAACTTTAATAATAATTAATTGAGACTACTCAATAGCATTAAAAATTTCTAGAGTGAAAATATGTTCTTTCCAGAACTTCAGAAATCAATATCACCACGAATTTTCAGGCTTCACTTAATAATCTATTTGGGCAAAGAGTAGAAATCCGAAATAAATCAGCATTAAGTTAAGTGTTATACTGGATTTTAGAAAATGCTACCTTAAAGGTATTTAGGACAGTATTTAAGGTACAAATACGGACTAATGGACGTAAAAAAAATGTATTAAAAATATTTCCTTACATAGATAATATTAATTAATGCAAATATTTTGTGCTATTCCACGTAAGAATGGCGTCTTAGTCCTAATTTCATAATTGAAAAACTCTTAATGAAAATATTTTCATTGACAGTTTTCTTTAAATTTTTAGACCATATTCGTAATATATTTTGTAAATTAAAATCGTTAAGCAATATAATATTAGAAGAGTATTTGTGGTAAATTTCCTCTATGTCTCTATGGTAGCAGTATATAAATCGTATGTAGTATTATTATTAATTGTATTGGGTAGAAATTATTATGTAGATAGAGCTTATTATAAAAGTTTGCTGTTTTAAGTACTTATACCTATCAAAATATAAAGATGTTCCAATAAAGAAATAGAAAAAAGGAATTTATTATATTTTTAATAGCTATTAATATATCACTTATTTAGTAAAATTACTGTAATGTATTAATATTTTCATCTAAACGATAAATTGAGTACCTAATTCGATAAACCTAACCTTTAATTACCTACATTATTGAGCCAAGTCTCGGTAAAAACAATAATATCAAAATCTTACACAACAATGGAACGTAATAATAAATTAAACTTAATGTTTAACCCGTGGACATTTTGATAATAAATACTAACAATGCCACAATAGATATGGTAACATTGTAATTGAACTTATAAGTTTTTTGTGTCGTTGACTATACGAGGATACTCTTCTCTAATAAAATACATAACGTAGAGCAAGATTTTGTTTATCGTTTATTATCCTGTTTTCAGTTCTTTACGAAATGAATCGAAGTGATTACGATGTTTTTGAAAATCTTTGGAAAACGAAATACGCACTATGAACAGAAAATTATAACTCAAATATTGATACTAAATGATAAAAAAAATCATTCACTTGTTCGTTGCTCACATATAAATAATTAAAAGAAGCCTTTTTTGATTTTATGACGTTTGAACACTCTATAATAACATAACTTACGAAACAATATGTTTCTGGATTACATATAGGCACATTTACAATTTATTTTTGAAAATCAACTTTACAAATCATTATATTAGTTATTATAGGTACATATAATGACATTATAATAGTAATATTATTAATAACGTAAAAGTAGCTGTAAGTATATATATATATATATATCTAATAAGTAGTATAAGTAATAACCAATTATACTTGTATAATAAGGACATTAAATGTACCTACTTTTAATATAATATTTAAATAATTTTAACAATTAAATGATAATTAATAATTATTTAAGCTGACATTCTTTATCCCAATTTTTGGGTACATAATTTTCAGTTTTTATTATGAAATCTTCTAAAGTTGGTAAAAATTTCGTTTGACTTTCCATGTCTAAAGACAGAAGATCTGGAGTGTCGTAGGATTTTGTATACAGTATCTGAAAAAATAAAACATGTGATTGTTTTTAACATATTATACTTTCAATTGTTTTACTTAACATATTCCTATAAAAAATGTCATATTTACTTTAACGTAGTGTTCTCCTCTGATTTTATGCAATTCAACAAAAGCTGCTGCCCCATAACTAGGTTTAAAAATATTTTTCATTCCTAATGTATGTAAAAAATCTATTAAAGTCTGCTCGTGACTAAAGTAAGCAATTATTTTTTTATTTGGATCCAATCTTTCATCCATTTTATCTCTCATCGTTTTTACTATGTCTCCAATAAGTTTACCAGACCGTAATTTTTTCATTGTATCTGTTTTTGTATAAGTAATTGACCATTCTAAAACGATATCTTCCATAAGGCTCATATAATTCTTTACTTTTACCCATGACGGCAGAGTCATATGATTTCTTTGCTGAAAAATCTTGATATTACTATGTATTGAATATTTTAAATACGCAAAAAACTAACTAATATGCATATATTAAAGGAATCAAGAATGTTGTAAATGAAAACTGCCGTATTCCAAAAATAAAATATAAACCACAAGTAGGGTATGCGCTATAAAATGTGCGTTATAGCCTTTGATTAAAATAAGATTAACTATATAGTATATAATGTATAATAAATATTTATATATTTATAATCAATAATTATCTAGTCATATTATATACTGCATATATTGATAAACAGACCCTATGAAATTATTTTGATTAAAATATTTAAATAATATGTTTAATTTATTTATTCAACAAACTTATGTTTGTTCGATATATTTCTATTTTCTCGACTGCGAATAGGTAAATCTATTATACCTATCATTTGATTTTGAAATATATTATTATTATTATTATTATTATTATTATTATTATTATTATTATATTAAAATTTAAAATTTTCAAACAAATAGGTATATATAAAATATATATAATGAATGTTATAATTCACCTACTTTTTCGAATTTGTACGTACATTTTAATTAATAATTAAAAGTTTATAGTATAGCCATATAGGTATTTATAAGTGATAATGATAATAATAATTATAGATGTAAGTTTTATTTTACGGGTATGTGCAATGTGTCTTATATTTAGCTTAGATTTAGTCGATTTCGTGGTCTAGAGTCTATACATCCTACATCATCACTGTAATGTCAGTAATGCACATTGTCATTGTACATATTATAAAAATGTAAACTATTATAAACTATAATAATAAGGTAAAATAATCAACATTTACTTGAATGTTAAGCGAATTGAATATATTTTCAACGTCTGACAAATGTTTAATTTCCATTCCCGTGTGATTAGATACGTAATTGAAAAATCGTTCATATTTGATTAACATTAGGTTTTCCGTTTCATTTTTTGCTCTTTCAAACTCTTTGTCGTAAGCTGGACAAGACTTTGTAACTCTGAGTATCTATATAACAAAATCAAAATTGTTCTTTTAATATTATATAGAGAACAAAATGCAAAATATTATTCCTAACTATTATTGTTAATTTATACAAGTTTAAAAGATGTCATAAATTGTAGTACTAAAAATAACATTTTGATTAAAACTTAATATAAAACAGGTCTATTATCATTATTCATTACGTATTTATTTATAATATATTATATGTTATTGAGGGGATGTTAAAATTACATACAATTAACAAGCATTTTAAAATTTTTTATTGAACGTGTATTATATTAGGTAATCAGGTACTCTGCTCTATATAATAATTAACATGTTGAATTATACATACACATAATTAACAAAATGCAAGTTTTTTGTTTACATTTTACAGTTCTAATAATTTTATCTAAAATTACATGATATTGTAGATCGTATAAATATTCAACATTAGGTACCTACCTAAACCTAATACCTAGAATCTAAATCTTAAGTTCCTCAAAAATGTTTTAAATTTCAATTTACATATTTTATAAAATAATTTAGGATTTTATTTAATTTTTTAATTTTGATATATTTGAATTGCTAAGATCTGAACATTATTACTTAAAAAATCAGTGAAATCTATCTTAAAATGGAATTTCAATGACAAAAATCATTTTTGAAGTTCTTTTTTTGCAAACAATACATTTTTAGTTTACCTAGATAGATTTTCAGTTAATTAAAATCCACGATGACAGATTTTACTACACCTAGCTGTTGACTATTTTCCTGAATTATATATCTCTTTTGCATTTCACTAATCCAAAATATTTGATTTTTTAGAATAAAATTATATTATCTTAATCTTAACATTTTTTAGTTTATGTTAATAATTTAAAATTAAAATTTACATTGTCTTCATCTGGAGATATCGAATAGATTGGTATTGGTATCCATGGTAAATCACTGTTCCAAATCAGTTTTCCTGATGGTGGAAATGCTCCTGCTAAAAATGCTGAAGCTGTCATCTCTGCACGATCAGTATCTGTACTATGTACCGAAATAAAGCCATATTTGTCAATAGGTGGGAGAAATTTAGTGTAACGATTTCGAAAACGTCTTCCAAACTCATAGGTCTTTAATTTACCTGCCTTTAAATAATTATAATTAATACTATAGTTATGAAATTTTATCAAACGTATAAAAAATTCTTGTCTACATTATTATAGGTCATACTTAAAATAATAATTTATAAAATAAAATTATATTAATACTATTCCCTAACTATATTATAATTATACCCTACAATAGTGTACTAGCCTCCTTGAATACATTGATACAGAAGCTTCATCCCTCCTCCTGCTGAAATTCCTGATATATTTTTATAATTTAAATATATAACTATATTTTACAATATTGAACCTGGAGAATGGAAACGTGTTATTGCAGAATGCTGATATGGATTTTTTGTGTTATTGCTATCCCCGAAAAAAATGTTCAGTCGATAACCCTTTAAACTATTTCAGATTTCTGTTATATTGACGAAACACTTCGAAACCAAACGAAACATTATTTTCTTACATTAGTCAATTGTCCAAGGCCATCTGGCCAATTCCCTTCACTCGTAGGTGGATACAAGTCATTAGGATATGTTTCCCATTTCAATGGACTTCGGTCTCCTTGTCTAAAAACCTAAAAATATATAATACATTTTTTTTTAAAAAAAGATACATCATATTATAAGTTATAACCATTGATGCAGACTTCACTTACGGCAATTATGAGTTGTAAAGAATTTTTTTTTCGCGATTCTTCTCCTAAAACTAGATAATACCCTACAAATGCAGCGATAATCATACCAGACAGTAATACAGCTGCAAAGGCTCCTAATTTATCATTTCTCGAGGACGTGGATGCATTTCTGGGAGAAACGGCATTTTGATTATTTTGAGTCATGACTTATGTAAATTGTTTGTACAATTCAAATAAAATGTATAAAAATGCATTGAATCTATTACAGCATTATCTAAATTTTAAATGTATCTAATTATAAAATAAATTAGACTCGTAATAAGACGACGTTTCACAATGAATTGAAATAAATATTAATATTGTAGTTACTAGTTGTAATGATGTTTAATAACTAGCAATATACTAATTTTCTGACTGTTAGGAATGATATTAGAACTTGGAACTAAAATCAAACTAAGGCACAAGCTAATAGTTATCACTGCATTTGTGTACTAGTGTACTACATAAGTTATTGAATATTGATATTATAAGTACCTCTAATAACACTTATTAAGTGATAAAAACCAGCTAAATATTACAGTAATACCTAAAACAGTCAAAATATATTAGGTTCATGAGATCGTAGTACAAAACATGCGGTTGTTTGCGTGTGTTTTATACAGATAAGATAAGACGAATAATAAACATGAAGACATAGAGTTTTATTTTCAACTGCCCTGACTAATTATTATGTTATTTAGACATAAATGTTTAATCTCGCTTTAATTAAATATTACCTAATAATTCATATTATTTAATTAAATTTATGAACATGGGTTACAAAATGTTTTACAAATCATATGTCAGTGTGTAACTTAAATTGATGTTTCTATATAAACGAATTAAAAGTTTTCGAGACATCTTTCGCACACCAAAGGAGCAAAACTGTGTTAGACAGTGTCACTAATGTCAGTCATTTTCATGTTAGTCAACTAAAAACAATTTGTTTTTTATAAAGTGCACACTAACCTAAACAAAACACTATTAGACAAAAAAGAAAATCAGTTGTCATCATGTCATCTGATGAAGATGTTGCGATTTGCATGTGGTACACATTATAAAATTTAGAACAGAATCATAAAAATAAAAAAAATTGAATAATGGAATCATTAGTTAAATAAATTCCCCTAAACAAGCTATTGTAATAATATAATAATAAAATAATACAATTATATTATAATTTTATATTAAAGCTTATATTTTATACTATAATACTAGGTATATTATAGCTTAATTACAATATAAACGAATTTTGTACAAATCAACGCACAAAATATAGTATTCGTTGTCTAATTATGACTAAAGAAAAATGTAAACACTTCAGACAGTATAAGCATTGATCATAAATATTTATACATATAAGTATTTATAATCAATGGTTTTAGTTATGACTGATGGTGTTTAAAGCATAAATGTTTTTGTTTTGTTTTTGTCTAATCAATATGCGTATGCAACGTAATTCCCCAAGTTTCATTTTTAACAAAACTGTGTTAGGCTGACTAACACTGTTTAAAGCAGTTTTGCTTTTTTGCTGTACAGTGTGTGTGGTTAGATCAATGTAATACACTTCAGATTGGTTACAAATGTTTTTATAAAATGCAAAATACCCATCACATCATATTATGTATTCATGTGAGGACGTGGGGTATACAGAGATATTTCTACATTAAAAATAATTAAAACCTATATTATATTAATGGAAAATCCAGACTTAAGTATCTTTTAATATGCATCGAAATATAGCAGTAAGAGGGTCGTAGAAATGTTTTAGTTGGGTAGATATCTCTCATAATTTAAGCTACTCAGAAACATTAGGTGAAAACAGGCTCATTCGCTCATTTCATATATTATATGTAATTAATAACATAATACTAATTAGTAGTAATAATTTACTTATAATAATTATTAATAATTAAATAAATATTTAATAAATATTAATTAAAAATAATATTATAAAATGTAAATCCAGCTTAATCAGAAAAAAATGTAGGCGCAGCCACAGGCTGCTGAAACCCATAAGAGCAACCAGTACGGGCCTACACATACCTAATCAATTAATCGTATTACCTACCATATAATGTAAAATATAATACATCATTATTATTTATGTATACGTTAAAATAAATATAAAACCATATTTTTATTTCTATGATCATTACAAAATTGTTTAATAAATTTCTCCAAGTTGAGCGTTTTAGAAAAAAATGTTCTATATAAATACATGAACAATTTACTAAAGATTAATTTGACATTTGATTTTTCATACAGTTTTTAAGTCTTTTGAGACAAAAAAATGTTCTCTCGCACACAGCACTTAATACTGAAATATTAATAAGTATTAACTGCTAGTTAATAAGTTTCATTAAGTACTATTTTATGCATATCAAAGTGATCTACTAGGTTCATTTGTATATTGATATGAGTTTCATATTTTCTTAGAGTTGTTAGTAAAATTTTTACTTAAAATTTACTTTAACTTTGAAAATTTCTAAATCTAAATGTGGATGTGTACCTATATTTGATGTGTATATTTAGTGGATGGCTAGAAGCAAGTCAGATATTGAGGATAGAGGTGTTTATACTTCATAGAAGTGTTATCTGTAAATAATTTTTTCAAGTTTATTTATTAATTATACAATAATTAAAAATAATAAAAAACTATTACGTAAAAAAATGGATAGGCGCCATAGGCTAGCCCAGGAACAACAATTTTTGGATGAGTCGGGCCCACCTTGGCCTCCTCATAACTACATCTCTGTTAACATGTTGCATCCCTCATATTCCAAACTATGCTACTGTTTCCAAAGTAAAGATCTCCACTACAAGATTATAAGGACTATACGGAAAAAACAATGTTAACTGTACTTAACAAAAAGTTACTATTAAATACGAATTTTTTATACCAGTTTTATACATTTACAAGACATCGTTTTTAATGATTATAATATTACCATAATCAATAAATGAAATAGTTTACCCAATAATAATTAATTTTAACGACAATTTCTACGTATCTATTACAAAAACTATTATCATTTTTATTTATTATTTTTTATAATCATTAAAAAAAATGTTTCAATAAATTTCAGATAAAATTATTAACGATTAGTGGTGTAATTTTTATAATGAAAGCGGAATTATATTAATTGATTTGTAACATACTTTAAATATTATAAAATACCAATCATCTGCGTGTAAAATGTACAATAGAATTAATGATGCTTATAATTGGCTCAAGCCATATAATTTACACATTACCAAACAAATTGTGATATACTGATAGTGCACTACGTACTAAATTGTACAGAAGAATTTTCATGGTTTATGACATATGTTGTTACGCATATAATTAATGTTACACTATTTTATTGGGGCGTCGGTTATAAGCAGAGAAGCAAGTCGTTAAGTCGAGCATCCAAGAATAAAGATGAGATGATAGATTGTTGACACAATGCATCGTTATTAATTGTACGTAAGTAACTGAATGTGTAGATTGTCAATTTTCAAATAAACGCTTTTTTAAAAATTTAAAAAGTAGGTATACTGAATAGTAATAACATCAAAAAGGGTTCTAATGTAAATAAAGTGTTTTTCTATCGTATTATTTTGAAAACAAGTAATTTATTTTTATCATCGTTCGACGAGGAATTTTTTCGTACATTATTTACTAAAAATTCATTAATATATTCAAATATTATTGAAATCTTGATTTATTATTGTAAATCTCAAAAGTTCAAACGGTCCTTAATGAATAAAAATGAGTGTAACTGAAGCTATTAGTCAATATGTGTAAATCACCATTACCTTATTCTATGATAGGTATTTAATATATAAATATTACCTTAGTACTTACCTACAATCGATTTTGTAAAATTAAATTAAAATTTTATAAATAACATTATAAAATGCATGTTATAAGGATAGCCAAAGTATGAGAATTTAAATTAAATATATTAATTACAGTAGTTGTTTATGTGACATTTAAACTTGAATACTTGATTTAGGTAGGTACCTACTTGAAATATGCAAGAGAGAACTAAAAGTAAAATTACTAGAGCACATAATATATCTTTAATTGTTAACTTCAGAGTAATTACCTTCAAGTACACGAGCCTTTAAAAATCATCAACATAATACCTACAAGTGCCCGTGCCCGGGATGAAACAATAGGTATACATACAGTATACGAGTCAAAATGTATCAAGTTTCAAGGGTATGAATTTACGATTGTAACAGTCATTTTTAAATTATTACTGAAACTAATTATACGTAAATTGTAAATGTGAATAAAAATATACTATTATATATTATTTTAATTTAGCCGTGCACTGTGCTGGAGCATTTTAATGTCATATAATGGACAATTTCTTTGTGAAGTACTTATCTTATTTAAATTAGAAAATAACCTATCTAGAAACATTATATGTTAACAATGTAATTTTCTTCAAATGTTCTGATAATTTAACGTTTTGTTTTAATCCTGTTTAATAAAGTACCTACTTTTAGATAAAAAATATTTTTTGTTTTTACGTCAGATACATAAATAAATCACAAATAAATCTGAATATTTCCCGCCTTGTAAGCAGCTCACATTCAGTTGACAATGTGGATTTTCCAAATTTAGGCCACACACTTGTAACTATTATCCCCATGTTTTGTTGATGGTTACCTAATAGTTACTACGCAATTCACATCGAAAAATTGAATTCTTATGGTATGCCTATCTGTCAGATATCTTGGATCTATTAATAATTCAATTGGATTATTGTCTACTTCATCTTGATTGAATGTAGTATTAATAATGATCTTATAAGTATGCGTTATCGCTTCGCCTGATATATTTTGGTCTTGAATACTGAAATTGAAGATTGTAACATAAATGTACTGCTAATAGATGGTAAAATCACGTGTACTGAGGCACCTGATAGATGTTTGTAATTTCGAGTGATATTTGGGAAAATGTAGCGAATATATATTAAATTCTGAATGGAGTGATGGAATCTATTTATTTATGTGGTTGTTGCGATTTTACAGTAGTTTATTGCAGACAATCTAATATATTTTGTGGCTTATACGATTGCCATTAAACAATTGAATGGATATGTAGAATATGTATATAGTTAGGTATTCGTCTGAGGTAATATATAAATAGGTACAAAACAAATTAATATTTTTTAAATATTAATACTTTAAACATAAATAATTTTGAAGTAAATTAATATTTGTATTCAGCCCTAAATTACTAGTAAGGTAATAGCCAATAGGTATATTATTTCTACTTATATCGTAGATTTCAATAGCCATTTAAACCTCTGAGGTCCGGAGCCCGGGACAACTCTAACCATTTTAAAAGTAAAAAAACGTGCGTAAATTCATTCAGTAGTTTGAACATATTCGTTTTTACATATAAATACTAAAATACAATTTTTTTTATTTATTTCAGTAATTCAGTAAACATCCGCCATCTGTTGGGTAAATCAAAAGCCATTTGATTTTGAATATTTGTTGATAATCTGAAGATTGTGTCGACTAGGTACTTGAGTGAGTGATGACATGTAGCGGAAACTTGCAATACATCATAAATTCATAACACATATTATAAATTATAATAACATTCGCACGGTGGTAGTGGATATTATACCAAGTACGGCGTGCATAATAATGATAAAAAAAAAAATAGGAACCACTGGAGAAATTGATTGGCTTCAAGGCTTTATAGGCATATAGCACAATTAAATATATATAATATTATATAGTTAAATAAAGATATATACTAAAATATCTTTAATCATGGTTTATAATGTTTATATATAATATTATTTATAAGCCTTGGATTGGCTTCGCCAGTTGACTACGATATCAATGAACGAACACATGATAATATTTCTGCCTTCCGGTAGGCGGTAAATGTTATCTAATACTTTTTGGTTTTTATCTTGATTGTTTGACGTTTCGTATGAGTTTATTTAAAAACAAAAAAATGTAGTGTCTAAGTTTTATAGTATACTAGTGACTAGTGTTTAATTCTATAGACCACTAGACCACTAGTATACTTTATTCTTCTTCTATTCGGTATAGTACGTTTAGATTCATTGTTGGTTTAATTTTCATAAGTACATGTTTTTTCATATTCCACAGATCACTACTTACATCCAATTGAAAAACCAAAGCCATCTATTATAGTCCTTACTCCTTGTAACAATGTCAATGTGCCATTCCAACAGTTGGAAAGGTTTGTTTCCTACCAAGAAGTCTGTCATTATATTTGTCATGTATATAGGACTCTCAATGAGCCACGGTAAAAATGCAATTTTTTTTATACATTTCTTTCTATTTTTAATTTTTATGGTTCCTAACTTAGAAATAACTTTAAATAACATTTATTCTGCAGGATTATTAATAAAATTATCACAAGAAAATGGAACTTATAGTTATGATGTAATTTCAGTTATTATTTTAACCGAAGTTCTGAAGCTTGTTATATCCTTTATTTTATTTTGCATAGAGTAAGTGAATTTTTTAAATAATATATTTTACATACATAAAGCTATTATTGGAATATTAAAAAAACCCTGTACAATTGTATAAGATTACATAAAAATGACTTATTTTAACAAATTACATCATTTATTTTCCATAGAAATCCTTTAAGAAGTATTATTGATCAGACCACGGAAAATTATTCTGGTTAATATCTAATATTAATTATTATATATTTTATTCAATTGTATTAATGCATTATTGTTTTTTTATTTTTAGTACTTTTTCTATACATGGTGCCTTCATTTTTATACTGTCTGTATAATTATTTGGCATTTATAAATCTATCAATATTTGATCCAACTACATATTTCATTTTTCTTCAACTACGAGTATTACTGACTGGTGTTGTTTATCAATGTTTGTTTAAAAAGGATCTTAGCAAAATGCAATGGTTTTCTTTGATTCTTTTAACTATTGGCTGTATGATAAAAGAGTTGAAAATGGATGGCAATATACGACAACAATCATACGGTTATTTTACTAGTATATTGCTTATATTAACTCAAATACTATGTTCCTGTTTAGCGGGTGTTTACAATGAATACTTACTTAAGAAAGGTCAAGGAGTAAAGGTGAATGTTTACCTACAGAACATATATATGTATGCTGATTCAATAATTTGTAATTTACTTTTATGGATTATATATATAAATCATGAGAACAAAAGTAGTACTTCTCAAACAGATATTTTTAAAAGTTATCTGGTAAATTTAATTTACTATTTTTTCTAATAAGTTGATTATAACATTTTGTTATTTTTTGTTTAGGTTATGTTTATAGTAATAAACAGTGCTGTATATGGTGTAGTAACTAGTTTACTGTTGCATACTTTAAATTCAATAATGAAAGTTTTTGCAACTGCAATTGAACTAATTCTTATTGCAATACTATCGTGGGTACTTCTGGGTTACCCTATTACTTTTCAAACTATGATAGCTGTATTAATTGTTTCATGTTCTGTAATAATTTATGCTAAGCATCCTATTACAAAAAATATTCTTCCAATAAACGATAACAAAAATATTATCCAAAGTTAAAATTATATTGGTTCTATGCACTAAATTGTAAAGTATAAATGTAATTTACAGTACCTTTTTTTGTAAAGGTCATGTGCTCACTGAAGTTAAAGAGCTTGATTTAAATAGCTTATAAATTTATACATTTAAAAATAATGTAACATTTTTATAACCTTGTTTTCTAGATAACTGCAATAATTTTTAAGAAAAATGTTTTGAACAAAATTAGTTCTTAACAGCAAATATTGTAATTTTAATACAAATATTTCATACCTACTAAATTTATTATAAACCATGTATAATTATAGTACATTAGCTTTCTTATATCAATAATAATAAAATAAATGATTACCTATAATCATATATATAATTTCTGGCTTCTGCTATATGTTGTTTAAAGAATAATTATACCAAAAAAATGTATTCTGTAAAATATGTAGGTAATATGAGTGTTTAATCAACGAAATATTTGTAATATTTATTATAGTTTTGTAAAATGAGTAAGTTGCTTGTCATTTTTATTTGTTACCAATATACTTGGTTTGTATTTAGGCAGTTATATAATTTATTTTTGTAATATGAAATTAAAATGAACAAATATTTAAAAAATTATATAATACCTATATTTTATAATAAAGATTTTTTTTTTATTTTACAAAATAACAACCTTCGCAACTATAGCCATAAGACAAGCATTTACAAACTGATTCAATTTAAATGGATTTAATTTGAATATACATGTAATTAGAGTATTTGATAGAGATATTTTAAAGTTTTAGTTTCAAAACATTTACACTATTTTAGACAAAACCAAAATATTTGTAAAAATAAAAATTCCATTTAAACTATTTACTCACTAAAAACCGGGTATGATCATAATTATAATGCATATTATTTGCAGCTTGCAGGGGTGTATTGGAGCTTTTGAGTGTAAGTTGCAAAAAAAATATTAATAAAAAAATGCATACCTAATACTTGTACTAGAAATAAATATTTATTTTATAAGTTTAGAGTCAGTATGCTTTATATGTTGAGTAGATTTACGAGGCCAAAAGCTATTAATTTATTATTTTATTATTTGTATTGTAAATTGTTAAAAATATTACTTTTTCTTTCTATATGGCATAAAATCAAAAATAATGTATAATTGAATATTATATCATTTTATACTACAGTTTCCGATAGGTAATCATGTATTATAAATTATAATTATTACCCATAACACGTTTTGTTATGAATTAGGGATTTCAGATGTATTTTTTAAAAATACGGGACATTTTTTTTAAATCATGTCTATACTTTATTATTTTATATTTGCATTTTCATTGGTGTTTATTTGGGAAGGGGACAGAACTTATGTTAGCCATTAACATGTTACAAAATGAAATATGTAATGTTATTTTTATACAATTTTTTTTAAACATTATTTGGTAGCTTAAATTATATTTGGGCTATTTGGCCTAGAAGTAACATTTAATTTTCCTCAGTTATTAAATATTTAATATATAATAAAGTAAAACACAATATTAGATAATTGAAACAAATATAAATAATAATTAAAATTTAATTGAAACAAAAATTGTTATCATACATTATTAATTTATAACATAATATATTAGATTAACTAACCTCAATACCGACAAAAAAATCATAAGAGATAATTTTAATTTTTTTTGAGATTTTTCTTTATAATTACCTAATCCAATATTTATTTATCATTTGATTTAGTTAGTATAGTTTATCAATAATTTAAAATTTAAAAAGCTAAATGATATAAAAAAAAATTAATTTTTAAAATAAGGTACATACGAGACGGATTATCCAAAATACGGGACAAAAGTGTTATTTTTAAACTTTTGTCGGGACACCAGGACACTTCCTTCAAATACGGGACGTATGGGATCCCTATTATGAATAGGTAATACACCTACTACTCTGTAACAGTGTAGCGATAGATATTAGACATGTATGACAAAGATGTATGTAAAACATAACCTATGGCTAGGTATGTCCCGGTTTTTCTTGACATAACTTAATGAAATGCATGGATATTATCTACATAATTCACCCAGTTGAGAAACGGTGTATCAACACTTTATTGCCAATGGGTACTCAAATTATGGAAGACACAAACGGCAGCCATTATTTCAAATTGATAGAAGTTGAATACACTTTCAATATATTTGATATTCTTATTAGTAACCTAAAAACACGCCCAATCTGTTACTATTAATATCAAGAATACTTTGACTTAAAATAAAAAATAGGAAATATCGATAAATAATAATCATACCTAATAGTTGCCTTCAACGGGAGGCTTCTACAATTTGTTTGTATCTTCTGTCTTATTATTACAAAATTGATTCATTTTTATTTTGCTATTAACTATCAATATTGTTTTTATTGTTATATTATTGTGTAACAGATTAAATAAATATCATTTAATAAATAATAAAAAAAAAACGGATGGACCTCGCTTTGCTGTACAGTTGGGGGTGGAGTGCACCTCGTTTATAGGATAGGTCATTATTATAATGGATTTATTAAATTTGAATGCAAAGATAGATATCATTGTATACGAATAACGATTCTGAACTGAGTTAATATGTTTGTCTAAAATGTGTATATAATAATATAGTGTTTTATATTTAAATTGAATTAAAATGCAATTTCGTAAAAATTTAAATTTCAAACAGTCATAACATTTTTTTCTTTAAGTCCGGTAGAAATTTTTTTATATATTTTTGAAGATTAGATTACGGACAATCTAGTGTTACAATTTTGAACCTTAAGTATAAACAGAAAATTTTTTATGAATTTTCAATTACAAAATAACTTACAAATTATCACAATTTTAATATATTTTATACAAATTTGAATTTTATGGGTTTAAAAAAAAAATTTAAGTGAAACGATCTCCGATACTTTTTAATTACTATTAGTATAACTTATAATCAGGGCTAGGATTTGTATGCAATAAAAAATTGAAAAATATGCATTTTATTTACCAAAATATGCAAAAATATGCATTTTAATTTTTATAAGATAAACACAAAAATATAGTTACAAAAAAAATATTCATTTATTGAAATACAGGTGGGCTGTTTGTCTTAAAAATAAAATAAAATAATTTAAAAATTAATAAAATTAATTATTCGCATTGACTACGTGTGTTACATGCTACAACCACATATTTTTTTAAATTTTCGAAAATGAATGCTCGGCGATTGGATCGTAGTATGGCTTTGTATTGACTGAAGCTCCGTTCAACGTCACATGATGCAGTTGGCGCGTATTTAAGTAAAGACATTTGTCCTGGTGTTAGGTTACAACTGAAATTGTCCTCATCCGATTCACCATTTAATATTTTATTTATTGATTGTAGAGTTTTAAATCCTTTATTTTTTTGTAAAATC
>JAIPRK010000683.1:82291-148861 GCA_025469195.1 Chaitophorus viminalis
TCAACGGTGTATCGTGTTTAGGGTGTGCCAGCGTGACCGTGTCTGCTAGAGCTTGTTTGCACTTTTCGAAAGCTTCGCGAGTGCCTTGGTTCCAAACTAGTGGGCCGTCTTTTTTGCGAACTGTGGATGCGAGTGCGTACAACGGGGCTTGTAATTGTGCAGCGTGCGGGATGAACCGGTGATAAAAGTTGACTGAACCTAACAGCCTTTGAAGTCCCTTTTTGGTTGGTAGCGGCCATTTATGAATGTCGGACACTCGTTCTGGAAGCGGCTTGCAACCGTGTTGATTTACTAAGTGGCCGAGAAAAGTGAGCTCCGAGACGCCGAACACACACTTCCCCGGATTTATTGCAATACCAGCGCGCTGCAAACATTGGAGTGTTTCGCGTACGTTGGTCACATGTTCGTCGACGTTGGCAGAAGCGATTAATACATCATCGATGTAGGCGAAAGCGAAATCCAAATCTTGTATGACACCGTTTATGAAACGCTGGAACATCTGTGCAGCGTTCTTGAGCCCAAAACACATGACAGGGAACTCAAAAAGTCCGAACGGCGTTATGACCGCGGTCTTTGGTATATCATCCTTAGCGATGGGAATTTGATGGTAAGCGCGTACAAGGTCGAGTTTTGAAAAAATTGTCCGACCTGCTAAATTGGCGACAAAATCGTGGATGTGAGGTAGTGGGTACCTGTCGTCTGGCTTCGTGACCGCGTTCATGCGCCGATAATCACCACAGGGACGAAAAGTGCCGTCTTTTTTGGCCACGAGCAGTAACGGGCTGGCCCAAGGACTGTCCGATGGCCGACATATGCCTTTCTGACACATGTATGCGAACTCATTTTTCGCGATGGTGTACTGGTGTGGTGGCAGGCGGCGTGGACGCGCGAATAACGGTGGTCCGGTTGTGTCCAACGTGTGTTCCGTAGTGTGAGTAAACTTATTCGGGACCGGCGATTCACGCGTAATTGCCGGGAACTCGGCAATAATGTCTGTCCAGCACCGTGGATGAACTACCGAAAAAATGTCTGAAACTTGTACCTTTGCGACGCTGGTTTTGATAGCGGTGGATGAATCTTGGCCGATGAGGCGGCGGTTACGTACGTCAAGTAACAAACAGTAATATTTCAAAAAATCAGCACCAATAATAGCACGCGAGACGTCCGCCATCTCGAAACGCCACGGAAAGGAACGTGCGAGGCCGATGTTGAGATGGAGATCTTTGGATCCGAGTGCCGTTAGCGGCTGTGAGAACCAAATCCGAAGAGGCGCGATGCCCGGCGACAGGTGGGATAACCGAGATGTCGGCTCCTGAGTCAATTAAAAACTGTCGGCCGGAGAGTGTGTCTGTGATGAACACGCGGTAGCTGTGGTTCGCGGCGGTGGACGTGGTTGCAACCGCCGCTCTTACTAGTTTTCCGACTTAAACGAACACGACGACTTGCAGTGCCTAGCGTTAACGCCGTATTGATTGTGATAGCTGCACCACTTAGGGTTGTTTTGAGTGCGCGATTTCGAACGGCTCCGATTGCGACCGTACCCTGAATTATTACGAGACTGCTGGGCAGTGATCAGGTAGGAGATTTGGGTGGTCAACGAGAGTATGGCAGCCTCCATGGCACGGAGACGGTCGTCCGGACTGCTCGATTGAACCGCGAAAACATCGCGCGAGGTACTGGCCTCCAAAACGCGATCTGCGTTATCAACAACGTCGGTCAACGTTCCGTCGAAGCCGGAGACTATTGCGCGAATGTTTGACGGCAACTTTTGCAGCCAGAACTCTTTTAGTGCGGTGTCGTCTAACGAATTGGGAAGCACGGCTCTCATGTCTCGGAGCATTTGGGAGGGTCTCCGATCGCCCATTCCGCCCGGTTCAACAATGGTGCGAAATCGAGTCGACGGCGACACTGAAAACGTATTGATGAGACGGTCCTTTAGACTGGCGTAGGACGTGCTGGGACCGATCAGGTTGCTTACAGCCTTGACCGCCTCCTCGTTCAACGCGGTGAGCACGTGGTTTACGCGCGGAGTGTCAGCGCGAATTCTTTGATTCGAAAACACGACATCCGCGTGCAGGAACCACTCGTGCGGGGAGTAAGTCCAAAAATTCGGTAGTCGAGGCACGTGGGAAACGCTGTCAACCGCGGTCGAGATGTTCGCGGTCGCGGATGGTGATGACTGACCGAGTGCACCGGTCGTATCATGCGAGACATCGCCGTCACTCATTGCAAAAAAAGGTAGGCAGACTAGTCAGGGCGCTTTAAGAAGTTGCGTGTAATATGAAAATTGCAAATTTCGAAAAACACGAGGTCACCAATGCGGCAATTTAAGTGTTAACTCACACGGGGAAAGATGTATAAGGTTGGGAGTTGTGACTTAAATCGTCGGGAATTATATTTTTCGACTCTTTTATTTAATAAAATAAAAAATATGTACAAAGAGGTTTACACTTTGGCAGTAATAACACAATGCTAACGTGAGTTAGAAAAATTATACAAGTTATATAAAAAAACGTTACAACAGGCTGAATATAATAAAAAAACCACGCGGCGAGACGGACGTAATGACGCGAGCGAGGAGAACACTGACGTAGTTGTATAAGCGTCGGACGTACTCACGTTCCCGCGACAGTTAGCCACTGGGGAAACGCGTTGTGGGACAACAGTCGCCACAACCGATACGATAATAATTAATAATTCGCCGGTTTTATCCATAGACAATGGATATGTTTTACAATGAATTTCAAAGGAAATACAAACTTGATTTGAAATATACAAAGATATGTACGAGCAGAGCCGTGCCGTGAGGGGGGGGGGGCAAGGGGGCCCTTGCCCCGGGCGCAAAAAAATTCATCAAAATTAGTAAATTATTTTATAATGTTGTTGTGGACCACATTATACATAATAAATGGCAGGTATATATTTGACACGCGCCGTCAGCGATAAAACGTCGATAGTGTTGTCGCTGTTTTCTTGAAAAGCGTTATCGATTATATACATGCTCCAGTCTTATTTTATCTTTGCTTTCGTCGTCTTAGTAAACACTTATTAGTAATTAATTTTTTTTTTTTATTTAAAATAAAGACTTCAACAGCTGAGGTCATTAGCCTGCAAAGTTTACAATGGTTGGATAGTAAAAAAGTGTTTAAATGTAGATATTTAGATTATACATAGAGAATTATTTTCTATAAGAGAAAGATAAGAGAGTGAAAAAAAAATATATATATATACATAATTAATTAGTTAAGATGATAAATAATAAATAAAAAATAATAACATGTTTATAATGGATCATAGTAAGTTGGTTAGTTTAGTGGCATTAAAAAAGTGGAAGATTGCATCGGTGTTGGTTTCCCCAAGTGCTTCTTCTATGTTGGAGGGGTGATTTAAGATGCTGCAATGAACGCAGGTTCATTGTTGTACTTGGCACAGTGGAGTGTAAGATGCTCAATTGTCAGTGGTAGGTCACAATGATGGCAAGTTGGATATTCTTCATGGTTGAAAAGGTGAGAATGGGCGAGATGTGTATGTCCAATTCTGGCTCTTGTGGTGACTATATCTACTTTTCGAATTGTATTGGTGGGAGATCGCCATTTCTGTATGGTTTTTTTTATGAATCTTAATTTATTGTTGGAAGTACGGTCCCATTGCGATTGCCACTGTTGATTGGAGATTAGGTTTATTATTCTTGATATGTCATTATATGGCAGCGAATTTAGAACAATTGATTCAGCGGATGATATAGCTTGGTTTGCTAGTAGGTCGACTTCTTCGTTACCTTTGATACCGGTGTGTGAAGGGACCCACATGAACTGTATGGTGTTACTCGAGTTAGCTATAGTGTTAATTATTTGTTGCGAGATTGACGCGATGCGTTATCTCTCCTCAGCCGTACAACCGGATCGTTCATCTAAATAGGTTAAAATTGCGAGAGAAACATAACGTGCGGTGGCCCATTGGTCACGTGTCGACTCTCGGCATGTGTGGTCGCGGGTTCAAACCCGTACCGTCTGTTAATTTTTAACTCGCAATTTTACATCTATGACACCCCTACGTCCACCACGTGGAGCCGTGTCAAGATTTCATTTGGCGGATTGGAAGATAGTAGAGAAGTTAAGGCACTGAGAGAGTCACTTATGATAAGGGCTTTTTTGATGTGGGCGGATTCAACATAGATGATTGCTTCTCTGATGGCAATTATTTCTGCTGTGAATATGGCTTCAGTAGGTAATTTGTATTAGTTATTAATGTTATAGTACTATATTGTATGTAGCAATGTAGCTATTACAAAATTTATCTAGAATCCGCTACCCGGTGCCCACGATAAATCGTTAACCAATATCCACAAGTTACAGCTGTACAGAAAAATATTATTATTTTTTTTTTTTTTTTTAGCTGTAGTTTGTGGTGATTTGGTGAGCTGTATTGCCGCGATCTATTGAAATACTTCAATTCGTTTAGTCGTTTAACGTTTTTTGAAGAGACCAATAATTTAAAATGAGCGTTCTGTACTTTAGATCTCAATTAATAAGGTAAGAGTCGTATATTATACATTATTATCAATTTAATTAAGTCGGTACATAATAGATTTATTTAGAATTAATACGTATGTATGCTCAGATTCCATTTTGCACATTTTTACTATAATATTTTAATTTATTGTAGAATGGGCCCCAGAAAACTATCAAGTGCACAAAATAGAAAAAAACTAAAATGTTTACAAATAGAGAATAAAATGTTAGCAAATCAATGGGGAAAATGGTTAAAAAAAATCGACCATGTCCCAAGAAAGACTAACTAACTCGGCAATGTTATCAATAGAAAATAAAACAACACAAAAAATCGACTTTGAAGATGTTATTGAAGATTTTGCTTCAATCACGTCCAGAAAGATTAAATTTTAAATAATACAATAACAATAATAAACTTAAACAATTTTAAATAAATACTTGATTATTAATACTAATACTGAGTGCCATTATTTTTAAATTTTTTTCTAATAATAATCACATAATTTATTACTGTATAAAATTATTACATAATTGATTAAATAAATGGGAAGGGGGCGAATATTTGTCATTTTGCCCCTGGGCGCCATCTCTTATCGGCACGGCTCTGTAGTACGAGCTTATGTGTACATATAGTCGAAGGTTTTCAAAAATTGGGCTGTGAATTTATGAAATGGTCAGAATCGGAAGAAATAAAAAACAAACTAAATTAATAAATGTATTAATGAACTAATAATAATAAATTATTGGTGTATAAAATTTATAAAATAACAAAATAAAATCAGTTAGTAATTCGAAATGTATTTTTTTTTACTTCACTTATCTGTTTCAGCTATAATTTTTGGCGCCATTGACGGTACCTTTTCTAAAATTAGACTCTATGTGCCAACGATGGGATTTCCCGGTTATAAAACGATTGTTTTTTTTGATGTTTTAAACCTGATAAGATATTTTGTACTTGTCAATTTGTCATTCCGTTGACTATCATTCATTCATTTGTCGCTGGTTCGTTATTGCTGATGGTAGTCGTCGATATTTTTGACCGTTAATAATTTATACATTTATTATTTACCTAATAGATACCTTCACAGTACACACTATTCAATTTTTCGGTATCGGCCGTTTCGCTGCTAATATATTGTTTGTTACCACGTATTTGCCGCTACTTAAACCAAGTCACCGTTAGCGATGTCCGTCGATAAGCTGTGCGTCGATATGTCGAAAAATTGTTCGATCGCCTCCGAAACGCCGCCGGTGATGGACTTCGTGGACGGATACGAGAATCCCGTATCGTGGCACAAAATGCACGACTTGCGTGACGATATGTTAAAGAAAGACGTGCTGTTTGACAACATGGACATGAAGTCAATTACTATGTCCCAGTACGGCCAGCACGACCAGCCGGAGTACATAAAATGGAGATTGTAAGTTACCCCGCTGGACCCCCCTCGTGTTTGACTATGGGTGGCCATTGTCGAAAAAGTCCTATTCAGCATTTATTCTGTCTCCCCCTCCCTTCCCCCCTCAATTGTTTTCAAATTTGGCCCATGATTATTATTCTATATAGGTAATATTATGTTCAATTAATTCATAACATTATATAGATAACTATATAGATGTAAAAATTAATTTCAATCTACAAATTAGGCGTAATTCAAATCTTTTTTTCATGTGCTATACATATCTATTTTAACAAACTTTTTTGAACTTGTTAAAAGTGTATTTTTTACGCATTGTCTGAAGTCATTATTATGAGGGTTGTAAGGAGCAAATTTCTTACGGTTTATAATAAATATTTCTATATTTTTTGGGCTACACCAAGAAAGGGTGTATAGCTTTTATACTTTGCCTCAGTCATGTAATCAAATATCCCATTCGAACCATTCCTTATCTATTCATCTGAAGCTACTGAATAGCTTTATATTTGAATATTTTTATTTCTTATACTAATATTAAACTGATAACAAGGTACTAATTAATTATCTTATAATTTTAGTATGTTTGAATACTTAACAACTCTTACCTAAATAATGTATTTAGCATTTGTTAATTGTTAAGATTTTTGACTGAGTGTAGTGAGTGGACTATTTTTATGTTACTATGATCTATAAACAAAATTAATCATTTTATAATGGTCACTTTTTTTACTTAACTCACTTTCTCACTTTTTAAATGTTGAAATTTAACTATATTTTTTACTTGAAACTTAAATAATGAAAACATGTTTTTAAACTATTTTTGTATATGTACTCATACTAAATTAAATTATAAATATTAGATGATACTGATGATATGTTCTATAAATCTTAGAATAATTACTGTAATATATTAATATTTTGACTTGATTAAATTAAATTATAATATAAATTTGGTAATTAACATTTAAATCGAGATTTAAATTAAAATAATTTAATTTATTTTTCTTTATTATACCATTAATTATGTTTTTATAATACCAACAACTAAAAACAACTGATTTGCATGTTAATTTCTTTTATAATTCAAAAAATTTCAATTCATTCAATGTGTAATACCTATATTATATTGTAATATAGTATATAATAAATAAAATTGTTAAATATACTTGTAAGTACTTAGATTATTATCCATCCATTTTTCATTATGTTATTGTTTTTTTTTTAAATTTATTTAATTTAATTTAATATAGGTATATTAAATTTTTTTTCCATCTCTCTTGGCTTTACTAGCATTACATACCTACACAAGTGGCTACAGTACAGATTGAATCTCTTTTGAGCTTATTGGATTTAGAACTCATCTCTATTATATAATATATTATATTAAAAAAAAAAGACAATTAAAAGTTATTAATTGAAGAATAATAATCTTTTGCTACACATTCACTTATGTTATGAACAAAATTTTATACTTCAATAGTTCAATTAACATCATCAAGTAATATTCCTCCGCTTCCACTTTTTTAAAATTTCCACAAGAGGCAACTTTTATTATTTATAAACCTGGGTGAGAGTTAGAGCACCCCTCAATAGTTAAGATTTATTATTTAATTAAGGTTAAGACATTATTGAGCCAATGGATTGGTATCCCCGTATTTGACAATATCTTATTAGTTATTGGTTTTTACATAATATAAGTTTTTAATGAGTTGTACCGTTGGGATAGCCGATAGAATCAATAATAAAACAAGTAGTTAGTAGTGAGCGATCAAAACGAATAATATGTGCATTTAAGACTTGGTGATGTCATAACATAGGCACAACTAATTATTAATAACTATAGGTATTTACGCTTAACATCTAATCTCTACTCTTCTATAGCAAATTTTTAAATCTTCAGACTCGTAGATAAGTACTATAACTAATAAATACTTAAAGTTTACCGAATACCTTTAAACACTGAGTGATTATAGTTAATCTTTGATGTAAAAATAACTTCTTTCTTCAGCATCAATAATTAAATGTCAAGTAGGAATATTATATTCAAAGACGTGCACAGTTCTTTGTGGCAGTGTGGGCCAAGCCACTGTTCAATTAGGATCAAGAACAAATTTATAATTTATAGTTGTTAGGTTAGGTTATTGTACTTAAGTTATAAAAATAACATAATTATATTTACAGTAATTAAATTAAACAATTCATAATTCCATTCTTCTTTCACTAGTAGTTAATATTTTAAACTGCTTAATCACCTCATCGACATTGATGTTATATGCCAATTATTGTTCGATGATCATTGTTAAAAGGCCATCTAAACGCTCTTGTGTCATTGTACTCCGTAACTTGGTAATAACCACTGTTACAGCTCGGCTCGCAGGGTGGGCCATGACCTACCCAGCCCACCCCGCGTACACGCCTATGATTATATTTTACTACAACCTAAGTACTTTCATATTTTTTTGACCATGCTTAGTATTAAAATACATTCTCTTGTAGAATAATAAACTTTTGTTTCAATTATATCATCAAAATACTAAATATATTTAGATAATAGTATTGTAATGACATGGACCTACCTAACATTATATTATGAAAATTATATACATATTAGGTTCTATAATATTTATTATTATTGGTAGTTTAAATGATTCACTTCTATACACCATAATTTATAATTTTAAAAATATTTCAGATTTGGTTACAACATAGTTATATGCTATGAACATATTTCCAATGGAAATACAGATAAAGCAATAGAAACTATTAACGATATTGAAAATATTTTATCATCTATCGAAAATAATGATCCATTTTTAAAATCCATTAGAGTTGCTCTGAATCACATCACATTTTCAATGAAAGGTCATGTATGGCATTTGTGTTCAATGGATATAAAGGTAAACAAAATTATTATCTTCTGGCAGAAATCTAAAACATATCAATTTTTACTCAATAAATGTTAATAATTTCTTATAAAGTTTAATTTGTTTGCATGAAAACGTTGGTTTTACCTATTGTTTAAAATGTAATGAACTAGATTTCCCTACAAATTATTATTCATTTTGAAGTATTAAGATATTTTAATGTTTTTTTTTTTTTTTTTATATATATATATACATAGAAATTAGAACATTTTGTTATGCCAATTAATATGAATAATGCGAATAAGGCTGCATTATATGGTATTCAAACATTATTCTTTTACGAGTATGATTTACCATATGCACACATAGCAAAAAATAGTGCACTTAAAGCTATAGAATTAAATAGCAGTGAACCTGAATGGCATTTTTTATTGGCTAGAGTATTAACTTATTGGCAAAGAACATGTGGTAATCATTTTGAATGTTCTGAACAAGAAATAAATGCATCTGAAAGAGCAGTTAAACTTGGCAATAAACCTCAACATAAGTTACATTTAATTCATATATATCATCGAATGAGTAAAAATATGAAAACAAATGTTAGTGCTAAGAACAGAATTTTGGAAGCAGGATTAACATTACTAAAGTTGGTTTAGAAAATTGTGTTTAAAAATATTCATTATATTTTTGGTAAAATATTGGTAGTTTAATTATGTCTAAAAAAATTATTTATTTTCAGTGAAGTAATGAACAGTACAAATGATTTACTTTTATTGAAAAATTGTCTACTCAGCTTATCAAAAATATCTCTTGATAAAGATTTTCATAGTAGCAATATTACTGAAATCTTGGAAAAATTGATTTGTAAATTAGAACAGTCAAATAATGGTTATGTTCATGGTGCTATTGGGAACTATTACTTATTTAATAAAAATGTAATTTACTGTTTTAATAATATAATATAACAAATTTATATTTTTGCAATCTAAAAATATCTATGAAAAAATTGCTTATACTAATTTAGAAGTCAAAATCTAAATAACCTTTTTTACCTACTTATTATTACCTTCCTACCTTAGTATTTCTTTAACAAAACTATAGATTTTGTGATCCAATCATTTTATTCTATGTAAATTTATTATTGTGTTTGTTAATATTATATATATACTATTATTTTAGAACCCTGAAAAGGCTAATTTTCATCTTAAAAAAGCTTTTGATGTCAAAAGCTTTGGTTGTTCTATTGATTATATTTATACACTCTACTTGAAGAATCCTGATACAGCTCCAGTAGAACAAATGATGGTAGATATGTTAAAAACATTTACCCATCCTGTACACAGAGAAAAAATTATCAGTCAAATTGTATCCTACCTAATTGTAACCAAAAATGAACTCATTAAAGCTCTAAGATATATTCCAATTCTATTGAACCTTAAAAATGTGACTTGCGTATACAGCTTACTGGTAATATACATAACTGATTTATTATTATTAAATTTTTAATTTTAATTTTTTATTTTACAATAAAATAATTTAGACTCACAAAATGAAATTTTATCCTCGTCATTTACATAATAAGTCGATAAATTTAATAAATTTATTATCAGAAAGACTTGATGCAGCTCTCAAGAATTCCACATTGCCAGCAGATCATAAGAAAAGAGTTATTGAAGTTTCGCAATTATTAGAGCCATATAAATTTTTTGTAAATAATTTAATGCAAGATAAAAAGCATATTTTTGGAAACGATTTTAAAAAGGATTCTTATGATAAAAGTTATAAACAATACTACAATAACGCTGAGGAAAAAGAAAGTTGGACTCAAAAAACAAATAGACAGTACAAGACTAATACAAAAGTTAAAGAAGAACCAAACTGGAGAACTTTGAAGCCTGATTCTAATCCAAATCCTAATATCTTTTCGAATCAACAAAAAGATGGAAAAACCAGTGGAATGAAAATCAAGTCTCGTTTTGATTTCTAATGAATATATAAACATTTTATTTTTAAAACAATTAATTAATTCTTTATGTTTACATCGTCATAATGATTATAAAGACACTATTTATTTTTATTTATTTTATTATTTTGTTTAATATCCAACTCATGGCAAAACATTATCTCGAGAAAATCTTTAATTTTCTATGTTTACATATATTTACACAATAACTATGCAAACACTATTCATTTTATTATTTTGTTTTAAATCCAAAATGTATAAGCTCAATGCAAAACATATTTTAAGGAAAATCTTTTGAATATTTTAATTTGTTTCAATTTATTATTTTCATAATAGTTGTAACATTATGTTAGTCTTGAAAATATATAATTTTTATGTTAAATTAAATATTATTTATAAATCTTGAAACTCATGTTGCTAAATTTATTCCTATTCTTTACTTCAATTTTAAAGGCTTAGAAATGCATATAAATTTACTTCCAAAAATTGATAAACTAATTGAACATAAATTATCACTTAAAAAACCAGTGTTGTGGTGAACATTGATGAACAGCATATTATATTATTTTAATGTATATTTTGTGAATATAAATGCATACACTAGAACAATTAATATCTACAAGTAAATTAAATTGCACTAAATATCAACATTTACGTTGCCATATTAGAAACCCTTTTATCACTGAATATGATTATAAAAGTAAGTATTCAAAAAAAAAAAAATTGTAGGGAATATAATGTAGAGTTATAAGTTATTTGTTTGTTATAACTTATAACAAACAATGGCTCTTAATTCAAGTAAAATTCATGGTATTATTATCGATAGCAACCTGTATGAAGCAATTAGATCTCATTTTGATAAAAAAAAATTAAATGTATAACTAACGTCTATAAGAAGAGAGAAAACCATTAATATCAATATTTTTCCATGTATCTACAGCAATTATGTAAATAAATTTATAAAAGTGTAAGCCAATGTTACTAATGCTGTCAAAATAAATAAAAACATTTAAATAAACAAAGTTCTTCTTTCATCATGGTATTATAGACATGGATAAAATAACAGTATAGTCCTGCCTAACTGTGCCATACATGGTTAAGTATAATGCTTGAATTAAAATATAATTTATGTGTTGTAACCAGTGGCGCACAGAGTATTTTTAAAATGTGTCGCGAATTCAATTCCACCTACCCACCCACCTAAAAATTTGTCAAACCATTGATCATTGATATCATGGAAGTTAGACAGTTTTTTTATTCTTAGTTCTATCTTTTTAACTTGAAACTGTATAAAAAAATTTTTGTGGATAATATTTAACCTCCCCCCCAATCAAAAGGGATCGCGACTGTGACACATACATGGAATGTGCGCCACTAGTTGTAACTATAACTTATTACTTGTATGAAAATAACATAATCGATATCAATATACCTACACCACATATTTTCTACATAACTACCTAAAGGTAAATTTTATGCAAATAAGAAAAATCATTGGCAACGTATCAACCGAGTATAATGATTCCATCCCGTTGATGAAATGATGATCTCTTCCATGACATTTTCCAGTGTTGTTAAAAGACGAATTTATCGCTACAAAGTGTAAGTTAACCTATCCGTTATAATCATAGAATAAATATGTACCTATATTTAATATACGCTGCGATATAACATTATGGGATCGTTTAGCTTCTCCTGTGACACACACTGAAACTAATATGACTACTATGTGCTTCTGCCTGCGGGTGGAGTTTACCACAGCAATATGTTTTCGCCTTTACTGAGTGTCTAATCCGCTTCGTGCCACGTTCCTGCAGAATATACATTGTATTATAATATACCTACCTATTACAATACATAATCGTATCGATTTATCGAGGAAGATGACTGTTGTGACCGCATATTATTATAGTAATAATTACAATAATGTTGTTTGTTCGCGTTCAATATGTATGTACACATGGTTCACAGCAAACATATAGTAATAGTAAGTACCTACTGGCTACTGGCGAATAATAACTAATGAGACATATTATGTCGTCCGGTCGTAGTATATTGTATATACCTACTATTATAGTATTGTGTTTGTCGTTGCACAGCGTATATAGCAATTCAATATTATTATAATACATTATTTATATTATTATTATTTTAAACGATTATCGGACCATTATCCATTTGTTTTGTGTTCTTTGTACAACGAAACTATCGTTATTTATATAATATAATAACAGTTCAATCTTTAATATAATAATCGTTTCGCGTTAGTTCACTTCCATAGTTCTCGCGCCTTAAGCCCGCACATCTATACTTGTGTAGTTTAAAGACGGTTGGTCGCACCTACCATATTATATTATATACGACGACGAGTTTATTACGATATCATTATAATATATATATATAAATACTCTCGCCTAGCGGTTTTCGCGAGTGAAAAAAAATAATAATAAACCAACCCACTACCCGTGTCGTAACGATGGACACGCGCGGTTGTTCGACGACCAGCCCGATTACTTTTTGGACGAGTGCAGTAACCCCGTGTCGTGGTACCGCCGGCACCCCACGTAAGACTATCTCACCCTCAAGCTGGGCCTGTACTGCGTGATGGGCATGAAGCATTGAAGCACACCGTGTTGACGGAACAGTAGGTACGCCGACAATAAGCCGGAATACGTTTGGGATCTGTGAGCATTACCTACTATTATTATTGCGTTTATATTATATTCATATATTATTATGCATAAGAAGTGTACAGCGAGTCTGTGACTCGAGAAACACAATTATTATAATATATAATGTTCGTTCAAATGTTCAATGCTATTATTATAATATTGGTTATGAATAGTTACGTCTTGTACGTATTTTTATAAACTCTGCTCGATTGTTATTAGATACCAATTTATTATTATAACAATATAATTTCGCTTGTAAGTTGTAGCCAATATAGATATTATATGTACGGACAGTGATGCTCCCATCTATTTGCAGGTAAAATGTGTAAATATAGATATTTAATTATATATTAACAAAACGATTTAAATAGTAATGAGCCGATCGTTTGAAGTCAAAAATTAATATCCAATACAACATTTGTTTAAACGATAATTATTATACTTTATATTTCTTCACGAACCGCTTGAAAGTATACGCAGTGGCAGTATACTTACCCGTAAATTTTCAAAATAAAGTTGAGAGCATACGGCGTATAATAGGTACATAGTATACCCTATAGAAACATTGGAAACACCACTATATTGTATGGAAACCTATAACATATATAGTTTATGTCCAAACGAACATACCTAATTATTTTGTACACGCGTTTTTTATTGATAAACTGTAACATTTTGTATTTGATCGTCTCGTCAAGGCTCCACAATATTATGTACCTGTATTATTCATGTGGTTCTAATGTATGTTATATATATTGAAAAAAAATTTATGAAAATATTACATAATAGTTGCTCTTGATTGTATACATTCTTCCAGGTTTCTCTGCAACACATTCATATCTTTTAATTATATCATGCAAGATCGTTTGGACAACGCTTTAAACATAATCAATGAGACGGATAAAATATTGTCGAGACACTCCAAACTAATGGGAAATTCGACTGATTTTTTGGATTCCATAAGCAACGCTCTGCGCCACATCACAATGACCACAAGGCACAAAGCCACAAAGGGATATGTTTTGACAAAGAATAATAAGAGCACCGAGGTACGTACATTATAATATTCAAAATTACAACTACAATACGTATTATTTTGTTTTAATATTTTTCCAATACTTACACATGGTGTTTTATAACTGTTTATAATAAACATAACATAATTAACCAGTATTTCCTAACTACGCTATGCTGGTTATTAATACGACGGAATAAAACAACCTTCAGATTAATAATTAACATTAAAATTAACATTAAAAACTGGATTTCAATTTGTCAACCTTACACCCGTGCATGGATTACAATTGTTTTTGCTTTGTAAGTACATCGATAAATATTTTATCAACGAAATTACAATTTATGAGTGGACTTTCTCACCGATTGGACTATAAATTCAATAGGCAATAGTTTATTTCAAATCACTAATTAAATAGTGACATTGCCTCAGGAATGAAGAAAACAATTAATTACCCTATTTTCCTCCAGTACTCTTCAATTATAAAATATAAGTATATTATATTTCTGAGTTTCTGACAACGACAATTGACATTTTCTTATAAGGTTTCTTTTTATACCAATTACCAGTTATACTTATTCCAAAGACTCGGATAGTCGGATGTATACCTAATCGACTCTTTACTTTTATTAATTTGTTGTTGGTACTTACACGGCTATTCCTCCTTTACAGCTATTAAATGTAAACCACCATCATGCTTTTTTACATTAGGTAGTTTTTATTTTAGTATTGATAGCAATAAACGTATAGTCGTTTACTCTTATATTGTAAAATTAATATTTGATAATGCATGATTAACTACCTAATATTAAGTATTTTATTCCAACAAATGTACACCGTAGATACTACCTATACGAATAAAATACCAAATAACATACAGCTTCGAAGGCTTTGAACGACTTAAAAGTCTATTTTCGTATGTAGACTCGCGTTGTAATTTTTTAAAATGTATATTAGGTACGGATTAATCATATTATAATATTATAATATATATTGGTTTTTGAATAATTTTATGCAATAGGTACTAAATATTCTGCTTAAAAATTCAAGTTGATCTTTATAAAATTCTTTATAATGATTCGCTACTGCAGAAATTCCCAATTTGTTAGTTATTTTTAATTATGTTAATTTAATAGTTAAATTAATCGGGGTATAACTATGATCAATAATAATATGTAGATGTGATATTTTTGACAAAAACAACCGGACAATGATTTGTTTTAATGGTATGTAAATATTATAATAAGATAAAACTAATGTTTTGAGTTCAGGGTTACAAAATGTATCGCGGAACAACAGCATAATTAAGTAACACGTTTGGTAAATGATTAAATGTCCTTCAACACTGCAGCAAAGCACATTAGTGCAAGCGTCTAGCGATTTATACATATTATAGTATATTACACAGTATTTATAATGATCAATTTAGTCTTACAATATACATTAACATTTACCTACTCAAATTATTTAAATAATTATTTATTATTGGGTAATTAATAAATTAATTAAATAAATTAAGTTAATTAAAGTAAATTAAATAAATAATTATTTAAATTCTAATTCCGTGTATTTGTACGTCTTACAAACAATAAAAAAAGTTCATAAAATGATTATACAACTACAACCACAGAACCCTTTCGGCAAAAAAATTGTATTTATTAATAATTAGTGCTATAGAAACATACTTGAATAATAAAAAATATATTTTTCCTTATCTCGTATAGAATAATATAACAAATAAGTTATGTATAATTCATAAACAAATATTTTTTGAATAAAAGTTTTTACATAATCCAAAACCCAGGGATGATAAGTTTTCCATTTTTTTTTTTTTTGTTTCATCTTAGATGTGTATGTAGGATTATTGTAAAACAAAAATCAAGTGCAAAAAATTTTAGTGGCGGTATGAGGGGGGATTGAACCTGTAACCGAGTGATCGTCTACTCCACCCACCTACCTAATATCCCACTCACCACTGCACAAATGTAATAAATTAACAAAAAAATCAGTTTGGTCGGGTTATTACTTATTAGTGCTATCTTATAAGTTATAGGGCCGTATGGATAGTCATTTTAAGTAATACCTAAAGGATTTTAGGTGACACATAAGATAATTTTCGTAACTTTGCATTGCATAGTCATAGTTATGGGACTTAGTCCCATAAAGTAGTCCGTAAATTTAAGTGGTCAATATGCATTACCTAACCATCCCGTAAATATTTATTTTGTTGTTATCATAGTAACTTTCATTTATATAATTGTAATAAAATGATATAAATGAATGATTGTATCATGTTTAACTTGTAATTATAATTTTATTCTTATTTTCAAACAAACTGTTTTTTAGGGTGTTTTATTATTTTTTTTTTATTGTGAAATGTAATTTATTGATTTTATTCAATTTTTAGAAGAACCTACGCCAAGAAGATATTTAAGGCATTTGGAAAATCCATTAGAATTTTTTTCAGATTTGGAATTCTATAAGAGATACAGGTAAGTAATACTTATTTTTATGCAAGAAAATAATAAACACAAATGCTGTATAATATCATTATAATAATGAATAATAGGTTTTCCAAATAAACAGTAGTAGATGTTTTGTTGGACCTGATTTCAAATGTAAGCTATTCGACCAAACGAGGTTTACCAATACCTCCGGTCTTTCAGCTTCTAACTGCTTTAAGATTTTATGCATCATAAAATTTCCAAGTGACTTAATAGAAATAATAATATCAACAATAGTACTTACTTAATTAAATGTAATGTATGTAATTGTAGATAGTTAGTGGTGATATCAGAGGAATTAACCAAGCAATGATATCTCGGATCATTAAAAGAGTTTCTAAAAGTTTAGCAAGCCAATGTAAAAATTATGTTAAGTTTCCCAGTGCACCTGAGGAATGGAGTTTAATACAAGAGCAGTTTTATAAAATGTATAAAATGCCAGGCATTGGTGGATGTATGGACTGCAGTCATTTCAAAATTCAAAAACCTGGTGGGCTAGATGGTGAAGTTTTTAGAAACCGTAAAGGATATTTTTCTTTAAACGTTCAAGTTTGTGTTTTATATATTTAATTAAAATATTATTAATACATATCGTTAATGTATTGTTAAAGCTATCGTAATAAATAGGTATTTAATTATATATATTATATTCAATATTTGTTGCCAATTATGTTTTTATCAAAATTAAAGTTGACTATAAAATTATTTTTTGGCCCATATAACCTATTTAATTATATTGTAGTTTTATTTAATATAGGCTATTTGTGGACCATCAATGGAATTTCTTGATATGATAGTAGTTAGATGGTCTGGAAGTTATCACGATAGTTTCATTTTTAATAGAAGTTATGCCAACAGATTTTTTTCTGAAAATACTAATGTAGTAAAATTGCTGGGAGATGGTGATGATTATTAAATTATTTTGTTTCCTGTTACTTGACTGAAAGTAAGACCATTGTTAGTATTTAATTTTTTAATATATAAATTTTTGTAACTTAAGGATATGCATGCAAGGCATATTTATTGACACCATTGTGTAATCCGACCACAGCACCTGAACGCAAGTACAACAAAGCACAAATCAGAACTAGAGACATCATTGAAAGAACATTCGGATTTTGGAAAAGAAGATTTTCATGTTTAAGAAGTCTGGCTAATGCTCCTGAGACAATTGTTAATATAATTATCACTTGTGCATTACTTCATAATATGGCTCAAAAGTATAATACACATCAATATAACTCATATAGCGAAGAAGAAGAAGGTGAAGATAGACTTCCAATACCAGTAGAAGATATTGAAAATAACATAATAGCTGATGCTACAAGAAGTTAGGTTAACTATTATTTGATTTAATAATTATTATTTACTAATAATTAAAAAACGGATTTTTAGTTTTTACAAATTATATTTATTGGCATTATGCAGCGTAATGAGGATGAAAAATATGGACAATTTATCTATTTATCTATTATAATATATTAATATATACCTATAATAAATTATTATTATTAATAATCTTATAATTTTATTTTTTCAAAAACCTATTAACGATGATCAACGGCCAACACCCACCCAAAATTTTGCATTAGGGAGGACAAAATCAACTAGGTACCAGTGGCGTGCCCAAGATTTCAAAATGAGGGGGGTCAAAGAAGGTCTGGATTGTCACTATTATAGGCCCTAGAATCTAGACCTAGATACTGAGTAAAAAATAAATAAAAATAGGTTATCAGAAATTGAGTCCTATAATATAATATATTATAGTATTATACTGATACAATAAGCTACTAATAAGGCATTACATAAGAACAAAAGTAAATTTCAACTGTATATCACATAGTTATACATAGTTATTGATTAAAAAGAATATATTGACAGACTTTTAAATATGCTTGTTATATTATTTTATGTATAAGATGATAATAAGTTTAAAACATTGAGTACTAGAAATAGAAATATCATTTTTTGAATTACAATGCTGTAGTTGTGGTTTTTCAGGTATCTGAAGCAATAATATATAATATATACATAGGTAAATAATTAGGTACCTCACCAGAAATTTTTAAAACTCAAATTAAATTCTCACTTCCTGAGGATCATCTTCATCTTCAGAAGTTGTTAATCTTTTAGGTTCCACTTTGAAATAACTCAAAAGTTATCTTTTTGTAGATTTACTCATTTCAGCTACCATAGCAAACACTAACTAATCACTAAGTACAAACTATGAAGGTGGAATGGTTCAATGGTGGTCGGTGGATTAATTCTTAATACAATATTATACACCTTTGTGAATCTGTGTATTACGACTATTATAGCATAGATCCATAGAAGATAGAACAATATTTTATAGATTATATTATATTGTACGTTGATATTATTGTTAATCGTTATACATATTTTTGGAAAATAGCATGACAAATTAATTTGTCATGGAAATAAAAATGGTAATAATATTATTATCATGGTTAATGTTTTTAACCATATTAACTAAATATTAATAGGTTATAGCCTATAGGAATGTCTATGTATACTATTTTATAACTTTCTTGATCCGATGGGGGGGGTAACCCCTATCCTCCCCCCCTGGGCACGCCACTGCTAGGTACTTATTAACAACCAAATCACGAAAATACTCATATGGCCCCAGAATTCCAAAAACGCTCTCATTTTGATTTTTGAAGCAAAATAATTACATTAATAATAATTATATTGTCTCAAGATGTCACTATAAAACGTGCTTCAGAAAAATAATTGAAATCCACAAACTAGTACTTCGGAGAGGTAAAAAAGACTTTATGTGCGTAAGTTCAAGCGATTTGGAGAAAAGATAGAATTTTGATGTTAATAAAGAAGTGAAAAATCATAAAATTCTGTGCCAAAAAGGCCCATGGTTGAAAAAGTAGAATGAAAGAAATGAAATCAATACCCAAATTCTGTGCCAAAATGACACATTGTTAAAAACGTTCCTGAATTTTGAAGTTAATAAAGAAGTGAAATCAATCCCAAAATTCTGTGCCACAACTTGAAAAATATCAATTCACAAACAAAAAAAAATTAGCACAGCATGGCGCATATCGATGGTTAGAAGGTAAAAGGGCGCAGTGGCGTACACACGGGGGGAGGTTTGGGTGTTCAAACCCTCCCTTTAACTTTTTAAATATATGAATATCTATATGAAAATGGTTAAAATTGTACATAATTTATTTTCGTAACATATTTGTAGAAAAATAAAAATTAAAGAACAGTTACTGCTGAAATTATAATTAAAATAACCCAAGAATATTATTCCACGAAGTATAAATACGATTTTATATTATTTTCTTAAAATTGTGTTTATGATTATTGATTACATAGACGGGTTACAGGAAGTTAATTTTAAATCACTAACAAATTACATTAATAACTGATAATATAGTTATTATTTTGTCTTGCTTATACCATTGATTATAAATATTGATACTTGATTATAAATATTAGTATTTAATATTTATTATCAATGCTTATACAGTTATACCACAGACTATATGAATTCATATAGTCTGTGGTTATACCTTTGGGGCATGGGCAACGGGCTACGGGTACTTATTATACGACATTACATTTAGCCGTTATAATGTATTTTACTCTAGTAGCCTAGTCTATACAGGGCCGGATTTAAGCATAGGCTATATAGGCTGTAGCCTATGGGCCCGCACCACACCATTATACAAAAGAAAACTCCGTCTAAATATTTTTCATTATTTTTCAGTTTTCTAAAATTGGTGTTGTGTAATAAAATATACTATATAGTGTGTAGACTGTAGTAATATTAATAAAGAGCGTTGAATACCTTTTTAACTACTCTGTGGTAATTGAATCCACACTTCAATATACTATATTTTAAATTTTATTATTTTCGGTCAAATAACTAGAAGTTAGAAAGTTGCAATACCTTCGATTTTGGTTAAAAAATTATTTGAAAATGTTTTAAAGATGGCTTAGTTTATCTATTTATGTGTATGCCCTTTCTATTTTCTAAAAACTTTCTGGTAGGGCCAACACCACAATTGAGCTTAGGGGCCTACAAATTCTAAATCCGGCCCTGAGTCTATAGACCATAGTTCTATACCATTGTATTTTTATTTGTTAATAAATAATAATATTAAAAATGTCCAATAAACGGCAGTTGAAGTTGGACAATTTCATGTCATCAACTTCTAAAAAGGCTACAAACGCCAAAAGCAGTGAGTATTACTTAAATATTTAGTTTACACATTTTTCAAACAAAAGTTTTTTTCTTGTTACCCATGGCATTCTTATTATTATTTTAATAAATCACGTTTCATATGAATAAATGGAATAATAGATAGCTTTTAAAATAAATTATTTTATATAAATTCATATACTAGACAATTAACAGTATTAAACAATGGCAATTTTTATTATATATTTGTATATACAGGACAGATTGGACGGGTTGACAATGTTGTCGGTGTACCGTGATACATATAAGTATATCATGAAGAGGTTATCGATGAGTTGACAAAAAGACCAAGAAAACTAGATTTTGTAATATAAAAATTAAATGATGGTTTGATAAATATATATATGTGTGTGATTTTTAATATAACCCCCCTCCATTGAAAATATCTGTATACGTCACTGAAAGGGCGTAAACGCCAATTTTTTTGAAATCGACTTTTTTGCATATCGTCGTAAACGGCAAGATTCTACATCGATTCATACAATTTAAACATCGATATCACTTATTTATTATTTACAATCGATGTTTTAACATGTGGTCGTAAATGCCATAGAATTGGAGGGATTGAAAAAAATGGGCGTAAACGTCAATTAAAAGACGTAAGCGGCATTTAATGTAATGTGATAGGACGTAAGCGTCATTGTTGGCGGTTACATCAATTTATAATTTAGTTAAATTTAAATTTTATGATTTACATTAAGAAAGTGCAACTATTAATTTTTAAACATTTTATGCAAGAGTTGCTTATTATTTTATTTTTGTTTTTACATTAATAAGCCATATTTATTTACTGAAAAGAGTAAGTCATGAAGAAGTTGTGTTTATAATTAAAACTTGATTTTTTTAAACATTATTTTTACTAAACATTAACTAAATTTATATTTATTTTTCTGTTTGTTATTTAAATATTTTGTGACTGATTAAAGCATTCATTAATTTTATGATTTATATTAAGAAAGTGCAACTATTAATTTTTAAATATTTTATGCAAGAGTTACTTATTATTTTATTTTTGTTTTTACATAAATAAGCCATATTTATTTAGTATTTACTAAAAATAGTATGTAATGAAGTTATGTTTTAGTTAAAACTTGAGTTTTTAAATGTTATTATTACTAATCATTAATTAAATTTAATTACTTTTCTGTTTGTTACATAACTAAGTTTTTTTAATACCATGTTCTATATGGCTATGACTTAATTTTTTCTTCACTGACCTATACCAGAACTCGGTTCATTGTATTCATTAATACAATTTATTATTACCTAGCTTAAAAAATAAAAATAAATTTTCAAAAATAAACTGTGATTGGAGCTCAGATAAATATTTTGTTAGTATTAAGTATTAATTATTTACTAGGGAAGACGTATTGTATTAATATTTTGTTAAAAATGAATTTTATTAGTTAACTTTATTTTATTTATTATTATATTCACAAAAAAATTTTAAATATTTAACTTAATTAAAATATAATTCTATTTTTGAAATACACACTACAAATCATCATTGTTTAATCAATAATAATTGTAAATAATGAAAGCGATTATATTCAATAGAACATCTTTGGGGTGTAAATGCCAGGTACCGGAAAAAAACGGGCGTAAGAGCCTTTTTATTTTTAAATTAGCTATAATTATGAATAATTAATCCATACAAAACATATAAAAGCCTACAATGTACCTTATTAAATCTCAAAATGATTTGTTATTTGATGTTCTAAGGTTGTAATACAATTTATTGGAAATATTATGTTTTTCGGCTTTCCAGAACAATTTAGTTTTTGGCGCTTACACCCTTTTACCTTCTAACCATCGATATCAATGATGAAATTAGCCATAAATCGGAGTACTCGACTTGTTTACGAGTTAATCTGTCTAACTCGAATTTGTTTGGCAAAAAATTTTAAATCGTGATTTCAGCACATCAATTCCATTATAACGCGGTTTGCGTGTTTGGACTTGTTTTAATTTTTATACTATTCAAATGTGCACAGGGATTGTGTGTACTAGCCACTACTGATCTACTGTACAATCACGATTTAAGATCTTAAATCGTGTATACAATAAACCGATGCCGTCTGGCGCGGAAAACCGCCTGGCCGTTTGGCTTTCAAAATAACAAAACTACTATATTATTTTCATATTCTGAATTTCCATTTTAGGTTCTGAACGTAGTGATAAAATCTATTGGTTTTACAATCATGTGTGTTTTTTTTTTTTTTGTGTCTGACGACACCTTTTTTGGCAGTAAAAATGATTCGATTTGCTTAAACAGCAACTTTTCTGAAAGAAAAGTGAATGTAGATGGTACTTGGGCAAGTCAAAAATCAAACTTTTTAAATGATTTTTAAAAAATCGAAAAAATGATAAAAAATTTACAAAAAAACAGGAAATTTTACGCAAAATCACGTTTTTACAAAATACATTTTTTTTAAATGCTCTAACTCAAAAACGTAAAACCGCAACAACTTGAAATTTTTACCAAATCTTTATATTAGCATTCTCTATACGTTGTTATGTTTTCAAAGTATTTTGACTTATTTATGGACAATTTAAATTTTTGATTTTTGTAAAAAAATTTTTTTTAAACATCTATGAAATTTAATTGGCTGGCCGAAAAAACTCTTGAAAATTTAATACAAGATTTATAATAAGTTTAACTTATCGTAACTAAAAATATCGGAGATCGTTTCACTCAAATTTTTTTTATAAGCCCATAAAGCTCAAATTTGTATAAAATGTGTCAAAATCACGATAATTTGCAAGTTATTTTGTAGATAAAAATTCATAACATTTTTTCTGTTGATACTTAAGGTTCAACATTTTAATACTAGTTTGTCCATAAGCTAATCTTCAAAAATATATAAAAAAAATTTCTACCGGACCAAAATGAAAAAATTTTATGACCATTTGAAATTTAAATTTTTACGAAATTGCATAAAATAGCGATTTATGGTCAAACGATTTTAAATATTTGTTATAATTCAAAAAGTATAAGTCGCAGAAACTTGAAATTTTTACCAGTTGATAAGATAGGCATTTCCTTTATGTCATATTTTTTTTCTAAATATTACATTGATTTTTAAGCCACTTATAGGCATTTAAAATATTCGAGTTTTTTATAATAAGTACAAAATACTTGAAAACTTAATAGAAGATTCCACAGAAGTAGTTATTATTGCAATTCAAAAATTATTAAAATCCATAGGCACAATTTTTTTTTATAAGCATTTGAACAGCGAATATTGACATAAAATTACATGTAAAATATAATATAATATATAAAATTCTAGACTGACAAATGATATCGGTTTTTGAAATTTGCTCTAACTCAAAAACGAAAAACCGTAACAACTTGAAATTTTCACCAAATCTTTATATTGGCATTATCTATACATGGTAACGTTTTCGAAGTATTTTGACTTATTTTGAATTATTTATAGACAATTTAAATTTTCGAATTTTGTTAGTTTTTTTTTTTTGAAATATCTATAAAATTTATTTGGCTATCCGAAAACTCTTGAAAATTTAATACAAGATTTATTATAACTTATAAGTTATACTTATTGTAACTAAAAAATATCGGAGATTGTTTCACTCAAATTTTTTTATAAGCCCATAAAGTTAAAATTTGTATTAAATATGTTAAAATCGCAATAATTTGCAAGTTATTTTGTACCTAGTTGAAAATTCATAAAATTTTTTCTATCCATAACTAAGGTTCAAAATTTTAACACTAGGTTATCCATAAGCTACTCTTCATAATCTATAAAAAAAGTTCTACCGGACTTAAAGGAAAAAATTTTATGACTGTTTGAAATTTAAATTTTTACGAAATTGCATACTATTGCATTATATTTCAATTTAAATATAAAATACTACATTATTATACACCTATTTTAGACAAACATATTAACTCCGTTCAGAATACAATGATATCTATCATTGCATTCAAATTTAACAAATCCATTGTAATTATGACCTATCCTATGAACGAGATGCACTCCACCCCCAACTGTACAGCAAAGTATATATTTTGAAGATAATTTTTATGACTACTGGCACCGAGTTGTTTTATTATAATTAATGTTTTCAAATTTTCTCAAGTTTAGGTAGGTAGTGCACGTGCACTTGTACACATATATACGAGCCGCCACTAGATTGGAGTCAATGTTTGATTGATTCAATTTTTATATATAACAAAGAAGAACGTACGAAGTAGTAGCCCAGAAGAGAAGAAGTGGAAAACATTCACGTTGTCAAACGCACACGGTACCACTGAAAAAAAATATACTCGTAGTCCTCGGTGCCTATAAAACATTGCATTCAGATTTAAATGATTTAATACATCCATTTTAATGACCAATTCTATAAACGAGGTCCACTCTAGCTCCTTCCGTACAGCAAAACGAGTCCCCGTCCAGGTTTATTAATTTTTTTTTTTTTTTGAGTTCTTGAATTCTTGTATTTAACAATCGATACTATAATAGAATTTGAGTATACAAGGAAACGCGTTTTATGCCGTTATACTGTCATATTTTGTGTTTAGGTACACACATCCAGTAAAATACTTAACGGGCCATCGTCAAACCAAAATATATTTGTTTCAACTCGGCTGCGATAGTAAAATATGTTTATAATTTAAATAAGTATTTCATAGACGTAAATAAATAATTTTAAGACGTGATTAGATTGAAAGGCATTAAGGGGGGGGGGCATACACTCAAACTGGCCTCAGGCGTCAGATGAGCTTCTTACGACTCTGATTTCTTATACATTTTTTCTCAAAGTAACGAATAAAACAAATCAATTATTAAACATAATGAATTCGTATTTACAATAAAAAATGATTATTATACCGCTTACGAGATATGAGAACGCATATTATTTATGTTTTGGACCTTAAGTATAAAGTATATTATCATGTCACTCACTTATAAAGTTATAAAACGATCAATATTTTTTTAGATTCTGTTTTAAATTTAGCTTTTTGGAAAAGAATTAAAACATTTCAAGTATTCAATATTTTTCTTGAATTAAATTATTGACAACACTTTATCGTCTGATATTATTGTTATGTCATTAAATTATGGTAGATGAGAATATACTGGCTTAAAATTATTTTTCATTTTAACGTGACCACATAAATACAAGAAACAGTTGGAAAGCATTGATCAAATAAAATATAAAAATGTTAGTGCATTTTTCACATTTTTTTTACGTCATTAATTAAATTTTTAAATGATTGTATTTTTAGAACATTAAAATCCGCACCCTACTTATAACCTAAGCTTTAATGTAATTGGATAAGTTCAGACTGTTCTGGGCAATTTCAAGTCTTTAATGGCATCTACTATATATACATAAATATATACTATATAGTATATAAAAAAATTGTTAAAATATTTTAAAATTTGGAAATAATCCCTGAGAGGACAAAGCCCTCCTGGATATCTGTCAATGATATTATGGTGTATTTTATTACCTTTTTCAAATTACACTTTCTGGAATCTGGATCAAAAATAACAGAAAGTAAAATAATTAGAAATAAGGCTAGGATTATTTTAAAAGTAAATCTATTGTTTTAAAGTGAAATGTTTTGCATTCTATCGTATAATTTACCTACATCTATACTAGAGTTTGGATTTCCACATTGAATTTCTATACAGTAAGATATTAAAAACACAATAATATCTACTTTCTTCAGATATATTAGAATATTTTTACAGATATCATTACTAAAACAAATGATTATAATAATAAATTAATGAGTTTTATTTGTAGACATTTCCGATCAAATTAAATGTTGACTGGAAATGTTTCAAAAATCATAAAAAATTGAGGAAATTAAGTAATCTAATATATAGTTTAAATAACAAATAATTTCAAATATTTTAAAGGTATACAAAAACAAAATAATAAAGAATAATACTATAGAAAAATATTTAATTAATAAAATTATAAATTTTAATTAGCTCATTCATCCTTGGTCAGATGATCAGGATTCATCAATTTATTTCCACTCTCTTCATCATCACTTAATTCAATTTCCCAATCATCTAAAGAGAACAAATTGATTACCAGTTAGCTTATACATAAAATAATGATTTAAATTGATATATTTTCATCTTTACTTATAATTATTTATGTTTTTTTTATAACTTTTTCAATTGTTTATGGAATTGGTTTATAATATTATACATAAACTAAAATAGTCAAATTTAAGTAATAAAAAAAAAAAATAAAAAAAAACATTACTAGTGGAATGTACCAGAAATTATCACAACAGTAGATTTTAGACATGGCAATGAAAAATGATTGTTGTTAAATATTCCATAAGCGTATATTGCATTTGGGGGTATTTAATGGGTGCTAGAATTATTTATGGTTCATAATTCCGCAGGGTACATCACCCCTTCACACCTACCACAGTACTACAATAAACTACATTGTAATAATTAATAATTTTTTTACAAGTATAAAGATTTGGTGAAAATTTCAAGTTGTTATGGTTTTTCATTTTTGAGTTAGAGCATTTTAAAAAAATGTATTTTGTGTAAAATTTCCCATTTATTTTTTCGATTTTTTTAAAAAATATTGAAAAAATTAGATTTTTGACTTGCCCAAGTACCATCTACATTCACTTTCCTTTCAGAAAAGTTGCTGTTTAAGAAAATCGAAGCATTTTTACTACCAAAAATTGTGTCCTCAGGCACAAAAAAAAAAAAAACATCATTGTAAAACCAATAGATTCCATCACTCCGTTCAGAATTTAAAACTTAAATCAATTATAGTTGTAAATATAGAAAAATTAATAACTAGAATACATTTGAAAACATTATTAAACTTCTACAAAATGTATTAAATGTTAATATAATATCTATTCTGGCTTTAAATATAAGAATATCATGGCAATGTAAACAGGTACTATAACAATTCAAAGTATATAAGCAAATAAATTATGACATAATATAATATCAATATTTAAACTATAAAATAAAAATTACCTTTACATTCATTTTCTGTGTATACTGAATTGATTAAACGATCGATATCATTAGCTAAACCCCCTAAATCGGTCATATCCAAAAATCTAAAATCACAAAAATAACATATTAATTATTATACTTATTAAAATTATAATAAATATTGAAAACAGCCAATTATAATATAATAGGTCGCACACTACTGCAACACCCTTAAATATATTAATAACTTTATCGAAAATAAATAATTTTGAATTTGACTTTTTCTTAAGTGAAAACTAAAAATACTATAAAAAAATACTATTAAAAATCTCAAAATCCATTTTATTTAATTATCACAGAGATATAATGGATGATACAGTACTTGTGAAACATACTATTATTATATTTTACATGATTTTTAATCATTAATAAAAATCACATTTTATACTTAAAAACAATGAATGTTGAATAATTATAATATAATCATAATTTAAATTTGTTTACCTATTTGATAAATTTATATTGAATTTCCCTGGAGGAATTGGTTTTTTATTTTTCTGAAAATATAATATTTTTTTTTTTTTCAAATATACAAGGTCACTAAGTATATGTAAGTCTTACATAAAGTATAGGGTTATGTAATCCATGATCTGTTGTGATTTGTTGAGATAAATCTGTTCTACTTTCAGGTGTAGTTAGGTTCGTTGTATTTGATGAACCAGCTACTTCAGTAAGAGATTCTAAAAGTGAACAAATCAGTTTTAAGAAATATATTTATTTTACAATTATAATTTTTAGTTTCTACAAGAAGTCTGGTGAAATAGCAATGGTTTTCAATAACCTTTGTATAAATTGATGTCTGAAATAGATCATTACTAGGTGAAGTGAACAAAACTTTCAGCACCTCAAAGAAAAGATACTAATGAGAATTCTGATAATATTATATAGAATAAAATTTGAAACGAAATATTTAAGAATTATTAGGTACAAAGTTTATTACTACTTATATTTAAACTAATTATAATTCTATGTAAATGCTTTGAGGATTTATGTAAAAACATAACTGTTAAAATTTTAAAATAAAAAAAACATTAACAAGGTAATTAATTATAAACATTAAGTGTATTAAAAATCAGTTTAAAACTTATCATAAATATAATTCAATTAATAAATTGCTTAGTGTTTAAAATCTCCTTAAGTGTTATATATAACTGTTAAACTATTTGTATTAAAATGTTATTAAATCATTAAGTTTTTAAATGGTGCAATATATATATATATATATATTTTAACTATACTAACAAAATCTTAAACATTAAAAATGAATAATAATCTTAATACCTGACTGAGAACTACACATAGCATTTTCCATTTTTTCCAAGCGAGATCTAATAGTTAAAATAATAAATTATTTAAGTTATAGGTTAAGCGTTAATTCAAAATAAAAATTATAGTTGAGTTAGTATATCATCAGTAAATAATAGTGAAGATAATAAATTAATCATAAATACCTAGCTTCAACTATTTCAGATTGAATCTTATTAATCATTTGCGAACTTTCAGTAACTCCTACAATAATAAATCATGGCAAAATTTCATTTGTCATTGAAAATACCAGAAGAAAACATAAAATTTAAAGAATAATATTACCTAATTTTTTTGATGAATTTAAATGATGTTCTCCAACTTTTCTTAAACAATTTTCCAAATGAAAATCTAAAATAATATAATTTATTAGAATAAGTGTATACTTAGTTAACTAAATACAAATCTTAAATAATTTAATTTTTACAAAGAAAAGCCTTATCAATCCATACTAAATACATTTTTTATTTGTAAAATAAATATATATTTAAAATTTAGTAGAGATGCTAAAATAATATTGTATTACCTGATTTATTTGTATTTTCAATATTATCAAGCAGAACACCATTAATATTATTTGCATGCACAGAGTTGGGTCGATCAGGATTCTAAAAACAAAATAAGTTTTACATGTTTTGTTACTTAGATTATGAAATAAATAAATAATAAGCTATAAAAATCACTTACATCTGATTCTTCAAATAGACGACTTAATCTCTCAAACATAGACTGTGCGGTTTCGCCTTGATAACGGTTTTGAAACTCATTATCATATAAAGTTTGTATTGGTAGTGGAGGATGTACTAGATTAGAAACAGTTTCATTAGATGTTTCTTGAACTTCTTCAGACACGTTGGGACTCCAAAGTTGTCTATACAACAATGCAATCATTACTTGTTTAATTGTTAATTTATTTAAAACTATATAGAATTATTTATATCTACTCAGTCGGTTCTTCGCAATCAAATTCATCTAATAATGATTGAATTTTAATTTTAAGCTTCTTTTTTGGACTCTGTAACTCTTTACTAGTTGGTTTAATTTTAGCAGGGATTTTCTAAGCACAATTAAAATAAAGTTAATTTTTTAGAAATTATAATTAAAACAATCAAATTTAATGATTTAATTAAAAATAAAATATAATTATAATAACCTGTTTAAATTCTTCAAATGTATGTAAAAGTGCTGTCCTCTCAAGCTCTAATTTAGATAAATACCATTGTTGTTCTCTACATTTTTGATAGTAAGTAGGAGGTCGAACGCTAAATCTGATACAAAAACAAAAATTTTAAGTAAAAACAAAAACAATAATTAAGTAATAAATAGAAAATGCAATTATTCACTAACTTTAAAATTAATGAGTCCCGCTGTAAAAAACCTTCATTACTTAATAAATCAAGCCTAAAAAATCTATTATATCCCCAACATTCACCAATTTCAAAATCTGAAGTGAATTCTCTGAGTACATTTTTAGTTTCATCATTGACTTGTAATTGATTTACCATTTCAATACGATATTCATATCTACAGAAAAAAAATGTATATATAAAATGTTCTTAGTTTGAAATGGGTAAAACAGAAAACATTTATCTAAATAGATATTACAATAAATAAATAAATTATTAACCTTGACACTCCAGGAGGACCAGATGTTAACTCTAAAAACACTGATAAATATCTATTTCTGACAATACCATTACCACTAGGATAAACTTTAAGCCTCCAACTGACACCATTGCAACCAATAGGTAGAGAATATATTGGTTCTAGTAATAGCATTTTATTAGAAAATGATTTAATTACTAGAGTACCTCCTTCAAACTTGGGAATCATTTCACTATAAAAATTAATAATAAAATAAGTATACATTGATTTTGTTTTAAAAAGAAAATATATAGTTGAGTATAAACTACAACTCACCTATGAAAATCAGAATACACAGGTATTAGGACCGGAGTTTGTTTATTTTGCATTGCTGAAATGGTTCTTTTAAATCTAGGAGCATGATTAATTAACTGCGACATTGGCATACGTGATAGTTCTAGATCACAATCATGCAAGAATTCTTCTATTTGTTCAGACTCATTGACTAGATGATTTTTTTGAGTTAGTAAAGAAGTTAGTTTGTTATTCAGCTCTTTTTCTAAATCAATCATCATACATTCTACAGCAGAGCGTATTTCACATACTTTTTGATCTTTGGCTTGTTGAACTTCTTTAATATTTTTATCCTAAAATAAATTTTATTTAGTCATATAACATAATTATAATATTTTAAATACTAATTCAGTTACCGAGTGAAAAAATACATTGTGATAAAAGTATAAAATCAATATATTTTTATTGGTTCCATCATGATAAATGGTTTTTTACATTTTTTTATTAGTGTCTGGGAACACAATTTTGACTGAAAGGATTATTACAACGAATACAAACCTGATACTTTTTTTTACTGGATAGTTGATACTTTGAAGGGGTAAATTATTGAATTTCTCAACAGTCTTCCAGATGATTGATAAAAGTGTAAAAATTTAAAAATCAGATTAAAGGGTTTTGAACTTGGCACCTTATCTTTTATTATACACTATTCTATTACTCATAAGACTATGGTATTAGTTATTATGGTTGTTATAGTGACTAAAAACATATTGTTTTTAAGTTTAAAGCACCAATATACTAATATCTTTCATTCACCCCTGTATCTCACCTGATCACGCAGTTTCATTTAACCTAGGAGTCTTGTTCTTTTTATATATAATATCTAATAAATATTGTATTTATTATCTTTAATAAAATATTAAATATTTGTACATTAGTCACTATATTTTTGATTAGTAATTTATGAAGTGACTTAGAGAATAAAAAATATGAAAATATTTTTAATTTCACTAGTTCTCATTACTTTTCAATTTATCACGTACCAGCAAAAAGTTGCTGAAGTGATATATTCCACAAAATTAAGTCACCAGTACAATTAATTAAGTGTTTTTTTCAATTAGGAATAAATTAAGTTCATAATATTATTAGTGATATGGCCAAGTAAATCAAATATATTAAAAATGTATTCAATACAAGAATAATATTTCTAGAACTTATCTTAAAACTATAAATATGTTTTTGCCTAAATGGTATTTTAGTATTAAAATCATTTAAATACGCACAAGTTCCTTTAAATCTTTTTTGATTGATTCTTCTTTTGTCTTAAGATTGTCACAACTCTCACCTAGTTGTGCAAGTGTTTCATTATAAATTTCTTCTATAGGTCGGAATGAATGACCACAATGGCCTGAATTATCAAATAGAGCACAACGGTGGCAAATAGTTGTACTGCATGTAATGCAAAATACTGATAGTTGTTCGTTATGTGTTTCACATCTAAATCAAGACCGTTTTTATACTAGTAAATAATATATAAATAAAAATAATTTGATTGAATTTACCTTTGTTCATGGTTCTGCCTTATACTTCCTATACCAATAGTACTATTCAAACCATCCAGTTGATCAGATAAGTCTTCAACCCATCTACAATTCACAATTTCATGTAAATGTAATGTAGCTCGGCAATGGGGACATTGAGATCGTTGTTCAGTAAGCCATCGATGCATACAGGAATAACAACATAATTTTGAACAATGAGGACACAAATGTGCATCTTGTATCTTTTCCATACAAATGAAACATTTAAATGTTTGAAGTAAAGTCTAGAAATAAAAAATAAGAAATTTAAATAAACAAAGAAAAATAATTACACTTTACAAGATCGTGTTTCAAAAATATCTTTAGCTAAGGGTAATAAATATTTTTCTCAAAGGGGAACGAAGTCTAAATGAACAAAACAAACTCTATAACGAAGAAGTTTATTGACCTTAATCATAGACGGGATACGAGTATAGGTAGTTAAGGACTTAAAATACGAGTGAAAAGGATGAGTACCTGTAAGTATTCTGGATCTGGTGCCACGGCCATTTCGGGATTTAGAGATTTAAAAGCAATTGAAACTTTAAGTCTTTAACAATCGATTGGACTATAGAACACGGATCGTAAATATTAACTTAAGAAAAATAAACCATCAAAGGCAGTTTGTTGTGAATAAGTTGTGGGGAAAATCCTGCAAAACGTGATTGAATAAATAAAACTTTGTATGTTAACACGTCTTGTTCGCAATCGGTGTATTTGTGTTAACACTGTTAACGGCTGTTTTCGAAATTGCATAGAATTAGAACACGTTGATCGGGTTCAAACGGACAAGTAACGTTTAAAAATAATAGTAATAGAAACTATAAAGCGTACGGTACAGCCGTCAACTAATATCTGATGGCATTACAGTTCGCACAAAAATCGATATAACACGTCGTCACATCAGTGATAAGACAAGTTGTTATCATGAACCTGTGTTCGGGGTTCTCAAAGTACCCATGTTATCCAATATTTGATTTAACTTTAAAAGAACAATTTAAAAGTACATAAACCCAAGCATAGAGCCATAGACATTTATTATACATGAAAGTTTACAAGAGTCTGGATTCATATGCAAAATAGCACATACAAAATACACTTGCATATTAAAATAAAAAAGAACCGGATGGGTCTCGCTCTGCTGTCATACAATTTTTTTTCTTTAAGTCCAGTAAAAATTTTTTTATAGTAGTTTAAAAATTAATCTGTAGATAATCTAGTGTTAAAATTTTGTACCTTCAGTATAAATAAAAATTTTCTTATTAATTTTTAACTACAAAATAACATGTAAATTATCGCAATTTTAACATATTTCAAATAAATTTGGATTTTATGGACTTATAAAAAAAAATTGTGTGGAACGATTTTTAATTTATTTTAGTTGCAATAATTATAACTTATAGTAAACCTTGTATTAAATTTTCAAGAGTTTTTGTAGAGCCAAATTTTTATTGATATTTCAAAAAAAAAAAATTAGAAAAATCAAAAATTTAAATTGCTTATAAATAGATCAAAAAATATCAAAATACTTTGAAAACTTATCTAAGTATAAAAAATCATAATATAAACATTAAGTGAAAATTTCAAGTATTTGCAGTTTTTCATTTTTAAATTGGAGCATTTTAAAAAATGGTATTTTGTCAAAACAAGGTTTTACGTAAAAATTTCCCATTTTTTCGTAATTATTTTATTTTTTTCCAATGCTTTTGGAAGTTTGATATTTGACTAGCCCAAGTACCATCTACATTCACTTTAATTTCAAAAAAGAGGCTGTTTCAGAAAATCAAAGCATTTTTAATGCTAAAAAAGGTGTTGTCAAAAAATAAAACACATCATTGTGAAACCAATAGATTCCATCACTCCGTTCAGAATCTAAAAAGGTAGAGTAAAGCTTTGGCTTTTAAAAAATAGTTTAACACAATTAAAAAAAAGTTTTTGTCCTATAACAATAAAACCTCTTTAGAAGTTATAATAGGCCCCACCCCCCAGGCTTTTAGTGATTGATGATCTTAAAACTTATGAAAATAACGATAGTTCTGTTTCAATTGCATACTAAAATTAATTCTTTAAATCAGAACCTTAAATGACTAGTTTGTAAGTGTGCTTGGATCATAAAGTAACTCCAAAACTTTGTAATAATTTGATTGCCTTTATTAAACAAATGTTATACTTGATGTAAAAATATTAATATCTTGATGATGTTAGATCAATGTTCCCTGTTATCTACATTCTACAGTTGTCTGTCTTATTGGCTATAGCAAACATCTTAATTTAACAATATTCGTAATCGTAATAATCATGCAGTATTGCAGTGTGATATCAATATTTAACAAACCCGTTAAAAGTGACAAGTAAAGTCGAGTTGTATACTAGTAATATGTCCCCTCAATAATTATATAATATTGTAACAAATGTTGAATTATTTTTATAATTTTATTTATGGTAATTAAAAATGTATATATAATAAAACCTTAAGAAAAATAAAAGAAATATTTTAAACAACTTCTGAAACAACATTTTTCTCTTTTTCAGGTACATAAGGAATACTATTTTTCTTTGAATGTTTACGAATATTTTCTTCCCTAAAAATAAAAATTATTAATTAACTTACATTCATTTATATATATTTTAATAATTAAAAAAACAAACTTTCTCTTAAGTTTATTCCTGGATTCCATTTGTTGAGCACGTTCGTGATAGATATGTTTAGGTACTTGTCTATGTCTAGCAATTCGTTTCACTTGTGGATGAGCAGCAAACTTCTCCTTCAATATTGCATTATATTCCATAGTCGATTTTTCACGTGGTCTCAACTAAAATACAAATTTCATAAATAACTTAAAAAAGCAATGCAACATGAAAACCATAAAACTAATTTTACTAAATTTAACATAACATTTATTACCTTTATGAAAGATAAATTTATTTTAAATTATTTACCGTTCCTAATTTTTCTGAAGCATTGGCTTTCCAAATTCTTATATTCATTTCATCAGAAGCACTAAGAACAAATTTATTATCCAAAGACCAAAGTACACTAGTCAGATGCTGCATACGTTTAGTATGGTAAATTTCTCTTGAATGACCCTAAATATTAAAAAAGATTCACAATTCAAAATATAAATGATGTATTTAAAATAAATAATAATTACCTTATTGCTATCAAAAATTCTGACTGATTTATCATAACTTCCGGTAACAAATTCCAAACCAGTTGGTGCATAATCTATACTAGTAACAGCAGACACATGATCTTTATGGACATTAATTGGCGATTTCAAATTCCGTGTATCATAAGAATAACAACTAAACTCGGATATTAGTCGATTAATAATGAACAATTAAATATTTACTTAAAAATTACTTATAGTCTTCGTTGGCAGCTGTAAACACATATGCCTCCATAGGATTCCAGGCCACCTGGTTGGTTTTGAGTTTCATTACTACTTTTCGCATTGGTTTTACTTCTCTGGTATCATAAAGAATTATACTTCGGTCACTTGCACATGATGCTTTAAACATATTATAAATTTAAATTACACCATCAAAAAAATATTAAAATTAAATTTGATGAGCATTACAAAGAGAAAATGTCCAATTTAATTAAATAATATGTAAACAATATTATATACTAAGATTGTATATGCCTTAAATCAGAACTCGAATTGGAAAAATTAAAGTAGGGGACTCTGTTTACTTTTAAAAAAGGAGCGCCTCTATCACTTTTTATACATGATTATAATATGGGAGGCTATGCACCACACACCTACCAAATAATAAGATATAATAATAAATTAAGAATGGTGCAAAAATTAAAATGAGTACAATATGGTTTAAACTTTATAGAACTTCAACAACTTTATTTTCAAACAGAACCAAAAGTTAATTAATACATAAATAAAAACATACATAATATATCATCTATTTATTTAAATGTTTTCATAAATTATGGTAAGTATCCTCTTTTTTATCTTTTAATTGTATTCTTTTGGGACAAAAAGTTTTTTCCGCATCTCTTTTACTACTAATTATTTAAAATTTTACATAGTTATTTAGAATAAAATTGTTAGTGGGTGGACCAATACATTGTATAAATAATAAAGATGAAATATGCTAAGAGGTTAATGCATTTCTTTTCCATGTAACAATATTATTCATGGTTCATAAAACTTCTGTCATACTCTAATGATGAAATTGTTATTGTATTTATTGCAATCATTAATGGTTTTAAATTATAAGCTATATGTACATTTTTTGATTCTTTAAACTTACGAAAACCTTAAAGAGTAGATGTTTCATTAACTTGAAATTTTATAGCCAACCTTCTTGCACTTATAACAGGCTGATATCATAATTTTTTTTTTAAAATCACTATCACAATAAATAAATGTTATGAAAAAATCAATTAGATATTTAGAAATGATTTTATTTATTGGTCTTTTGAAAAAAAAAAAAAGTTAAAAAAGATTAACCGCAAGTACTATCATTCCATGAGTTTCTGATATAATAAATAGTAGAGGTATACTATGATTTCTAAAGAATAGTTGGGATACTCAATCCCTCTGCATCCCCCATAATTCGAGCACTGCCTTAAATTATGAAATATATGAGATAAAACAAAGTGTTACTTACCTAAAATATTAGTGTCAATTTGATTAAATGCAATATGATGTAAACTATCAACACCCCATTTCAAAGTTGAAGTTGGTTGACTACGAGTAATATCCCACAATTGAACTACATCACCACATGTAGCAAATACTTTAATGTTTAGCCACTGACAACTAACACCATATAAAACAGACTGAAATTTGAATTGTTAGAAAGAATGTAATAGATTACACAATATATATCATTTTTTACATACTTGAGATATGAACGTATGAGATGGTGAGTCAAACTCTTCTGTATTCCAAACTTTAACAGTGGAATCATCACCAACACTATAGAGTTTTGTGCCATCAGAATTGAAACACAAACCACGAACAAAACGTTCGTGGCTATTGACACTGTTAATGCATTTTTTTGTGGCTAAATTCCAAAGCCGTACCTCTCCATCATAAGAACCACTAGATATTGTTGACAATGATTTAGGATGTTTGGCCATACAGAAGATACCATCACGATGTCCATCCAAGTTACCAATAAATGGTTTGGCAAACACTCGTTCTAATTTCACGGCATTGAGAGCACGTATGTACTCACGTGATGATTGAAAGGGGTGAAGATTTGGATCATAATTTCGAGGCACTAAAAACCAATTAAAATTAATTTATAGAAAACAAATGAATGAAATATATAGACTAAAAGTAAGTTAAATATTTATTATGAATTATTTGACAAGGAAAATACACTCCTAATTGTAGTATAAACAATAAATTAATCTATTAATCAACCAGAATAATAGTTAATTTATTGGTTTTGGATTTAAATTTCAATGGACGGACAAATTGGATTGTAATTATTTTGAGTTTTCAAAAACCCATCCATAACCCTCGAAATGGAACAGACGTTCCCAAAGCCTTACCTTTTTGAATATCTCGCTTGGTTTTACGCAGGTAATCGTCGGGATTGCGACTAAGTAGTTTGACTTTCATGGTGAACCCTGAACGATCTGAAATCTAAATAAAGTAAAATTGTGGAAATAAATTAATTCGATCGTTATTCTAATTTCTTTCGACGTATCCGTAACGTTGCACCACTTGCACTTGTACACGAGGATGAGGAAGTCGAAAATTCTATAATCTATTTTATTATTTATATTTTTATGTATTCCATCATGTTGCCGTGATGCGTTATCGTTCATCGTTCACGTGCGAGTACATGGCTACCATAATACGCACGTTGCCGCGTGGAAATGGACCAGAGCTGACGTGTTTCGACCAGCTGGACACACTGTCCGTCCGGCCCCATGTTATCTTCCGGAACCATAGAGTCTGATATTATTTTAACTTTTAATAGGGCTCAACAATTCGTCATACTGTTGTTAGTCATAGAATTTTCAATTTTTATTATTCCGTTTTTCGGCCACCCTAAATCATAACGTGTTGTCGTCTGAAATTTACTATTTGAATTACTGTTATTATTGAGTTGGAATTCTTATTTTTTAATTAAATTTCGTTTTTAGTTTACTTAGATACGTGCTTTACGTGTTTAGCAATCTAATCACCGAACTCGCGCACTCCGTTCATATACCCGTCGTTGATCGCTCTAAATGCCTGTTTAGTCTCTTGTGTGTGGCCAATATACTACAACCATGATATTGCTGGAAACCAACAACCGAGTTGTCGAAGAGTCCATTACTGTTAGGATTAAAAATGCGCTGGCCGGGTACGTCAGTCACAATATTAAAAATTCCACCTATATCTTGTGTTTATTTTCCCTTATCATTTTTATTTATACTACCGTTTTTATATATTTAACTGTAGAAACAAATCGGAAAACACCAATATATACATATCAGACTATGCGGGGGTTTTGTTCCATATTTCGAATTTGGAAGGCCAAAAGAACATGCTCCGGGTGAGTAGTAACTATACATCTGTAGACTAAATTTCTGTGTTTTGTTTGTGTTGTTTAGGTGAGCATAGCTTTGAAATTCTACGCTGAACTTCAAGAACATGGTGCATCAGAGTTATTAAACCGTGTGTATGGTGTGTATGTTACTGAACCAGAATCGGGTTTTAACTTTTCTCTGCTCATTAACCTTGAAAAAATTCCTGACGATTGGGAATTATTAGTTAAAAAAATTGGTCAACTGAAACGTAATTGTTTTGCATCAGTATTCGAAAAGTATTTTGACTTCCAAGAAAAAGGCGAGGAAGGTCATAAGAGAGCTGTGATTAATTACAGAGAAGATGAGACTATGTGAGTATTATAGTTCTTCTAAAATTGACAAATCTTATAATATTAGATATTTATCTAAATTTAAACTTTTAGGTATGTAGAAGCTAAAGCAGATCGTGTAACTGTTGTGTTTAGCACAGTGTTCAGGGATAGTGATGATATAGTCTTAGGTAAAGTTTTTATGCAAGAACTAAGGGAAGGCAGACGAGCAAGTCAAACTTCTCCGCAAGTATTATTTACACACAAAGAACCACCGCTTGAATTACAAGATACTAATGCTCGTGTTGGTGATGAAGTAGGATATATTACATTTGGTAAGGAAAATAAGTCTTTAATTGTTTTTTAAATTTTTGACTACTGGAGGTACCTGATTTTTTTTATTAAGATTATAATAATCTTAATTAATTTTAGTGTTATTCCCGAGACATACTAACCGTGCAGCTCGTGAAAATACTATTGATTTGATTCATATGTTCCGTGACTATCTACATTATCACATCAAGTGCACCAAAGCATATATACATTCATGTATGAGAGCAAAAACTACTGACTTCATTAAAGTACTCAACAGAGCTAGACCGGAATCTAAAAAGTCTAACGAAAAGAAAACAATTAGGTAAGTAATGACACTTATTCTTTTGAGTTTTGACCACTAGTACTGTTTATGTCTTTAGATTATTTTTATTAGTTTTCATTTTATAGTATATAACAAAGTGAGAACATTTTTCCTAATTTTCCTAGTTCAAGTAAAATCAGCATTTCAATTTGCTATCATTACATAAAGATAATGTTTAACATACTTTTTTTAAATATATTTTAATGTTTTAACAACATATTCCTTAAACTTTCAAAAAAATATTTCCTTCATTCCTCTGAATAATATTATTAATATTATTAATATTATTTGAAATGTCTCATGGAATGAGATATTAATAATCTTGTGTTTGGTTGTTTGAAAACATTTTGCAATAAGATGAATATAACAACACAACATGATTTATAAAAATATTTGTTCATATGATTTACATTAATTATGTTATAATCTATTAAATTTAGGGTATTTTCAAAAAGTATATTGTAAAATACATGGATTTAATTTTGATTAATGATTATCGATTACTATTCTTAAAATGTTATAGTTTCATACATATAAACAAATTTTTATGTGGCAATTACCAGTTAATATATACTAACAAATTATAACTTAGATATGGTTATAGGCAAAATGAAATAGCCTAACATACAATATTGAATATTACAAAACATTTAATTTTTAATGTTTCAGTGGCAGATCATTCATTCGAAGGGACTGAAATAAATATTTTAAATTTTCAAATTCTGTGTAATATAATAAATAATAAGTAACGCATAAATAAATCTTAAAGAAATGGGAGTCCCAGCATTCATTTTTAGTCTAGTATGTATAATGTTGTTAGCTAATACAACTAATCATTGTTTTAAATTTATTAATAGTAAAAATTATATTGTTTATTCATCTTTTATATAAATTTTTTTAATTTTAATAATTATAAATTATCACACATATATATATATATATATATAATATAATTTATTTATTTAATTGGAACAATAGTATTGCATTTATTTAAATTTCAATTACAATAATAAATTATTTATTTGTTTATTAGTTATTACTTTTGGTTATATTTTGACTCTTAAGTATTGGTATGGTTAAAAATCATCGGCAAAAGGATTTTTGCTCTCATCATAATCATCTTTAAATGGATTTTTATTATCGTCATATTCTATATTATCATCATCTTCATCAAATGGGTTTGTACTAGGTTGAACAGTTTTAACAGCTAATTTTGAACTCAGTCTTGATGGAGTATGTGCAACTGGAACTACTGATTTAGCTGATACAATTATTGACTTAGATAGTTCATTCTCAAGTGCAGTTAGATCATCAAAAAGACATCGGCCAAAATACTCAGATATTAGAGAAAAACTGTCTGTGGATCGTTCTAACTGACTATGGAATTCTTGATTGTGATTTTTCGCCTGACCCTGATTAAAAAAAATTAATAAAACATAAATTCTAATTGTGTACAGATCTGTAATTGGAATCATTTAACTTACCTGCTTTCGGATGATATCCATTATTTGCTTATTGTTCTGAGTGCAAGCTGGACAATCGTCATCATTTTCTGAAAAAGCTTGAAAACAGCTGAAATCATAATAAATAATGTCGAAAGAATTAAGAACTAAAACTAGAAATAGAGTACCAAGTTGACTATTTGGTTGGGATATGAAATTAAATATTTGTAGATAAAAAAATGGGTGAGCTTCGCTTTGCTGTACAGTTGGGGGTGGAGTGCACCTCGTTTATAGGATAGGTCATTATTACAATGGATTTGTTAAATTTGAATGCAATGATAGATATCATTGTATACGAATAACGATTCTGAACGGAGTTAATATGTTTGTCTAAAATGTGTTTATAATAATATAGTATTTTATATTTAAATTGAAATATAATGCAATTTCGTAAAAATTTAAATTTCAAACAGTCATAAAATTTTTTCTTTTAAGTCTAGTAAAAATTTTTTTATATATTTTTGAAGGTAAGCTTATGGACAACCTAGTGTTAAAATGTTGAACCTTAAATATGAACAGAATAAATTTTATGAATTTTTATCTACAAAATAACTTACAAATTATCGTGATTTTGACACATTTTATACAAATTTGAGCTTTATAGGCTTATAAAAAAAATTTAAATGAGACGATCTCCGATATTTTTTAGTTACGATTATTTTAACTTAATATATACCTTGTATTAAATTTTCGAGTTTTCGGTCAGCCAATAAAATTTTATAGATGTTAAAAAAAATTTTTTCCAAAAATCGAAAATTTAAATTGTCTATAAATAAATCAAAATACTTCAAAAACTAAACCATGTATAGAGAACGCCAATATAAAGATTTGGTGAAAATTTCAAGTTGTTGCGGTTTTTGGTTTTTGAGTTAGAGCATTTTAAAAAAATGTATTTTAAAAAACGTGATTTTGCGTAAAATTTCCCGGTTTTTTGTAATTTTTTATCGTTTTTTTTTTTTAAAAAAGTATTGAAAAAGTTGGATTTTTAACTTGCCCAAGTACCATCTACATTCACTTTCCTTTCAGAAAAGTTGCTGTTTAAGAAAATCGAAGCATTTTTACTACCAAAAATTGTGTCCTCAGGCACAAAAAAAAAAAAAAACACATCATTGTAAAACCAATAGATTCTATCACTCCATTCAGAATCTAAAATCAAACTGGTTATCCATATACATATATTAAGATTTATATTTAGTTTTACTTACTGTTGATGATATGAATGTTGGCACATAAAATGTACACTGGGAAGCTCTAATTGATTATTACAAGCGCTGCAACGTAAACCTTGAAAAACGACGGCACTAAAAAGTTAATTAATTTATAATACCTTTCATTATTTAATGTCAATATTCAGTATACAAACCAATTTTTTAATTTTTGTATTGTTTGTTTTATATTTTCTGTATCTTCTTGATACTTATCGACTGTTTCTTTTTCTTTTTCAAGGATTTTCTTTTCAGCACCAAACAAACTTGACAGATACGCTCTAACATGACCAATAATTATGGTTTTAGATTTAGCCAATGAGGTAATGGTAAAATGAGCTGACAATAGACTTTTTCTTTCTATTATAAAAGTTGAACATAGTTAAAATTGTATGAAGCACAAATATAACAAAGAAGAGAATACAAAATATCAATACATACCAATCTCTTTTAATATTTCTTCCAACATAAAAGATGGAAAATTTTCATCTACCATTGCTGTATTAAATATAGATACCCATAATTTGGGTTCCACATGTCCATATCGTCTACAACAATTTATTGCGCTTATGTAATCATTCATAGATAAATAATAACGAATCAATTTTGTGTATCTGAAATGACAAAATGTAATGAATTGGTTAGTTTTAAAAAATATACCATGGATAAATTTTACTTAACTGTTTATTATGTTCAAAAATATATACTATAGCTGCTTTGAATTCAAAATACATAGCTAAAACTAAGACTTGATAATGATCACATATTTTAGTATCAACAGATTGTAGAATATTGATAATTTTCTTTTCAATTGTTATACGTTTTTCCTGATTCTCATTTTTCCACAAAATCAAACAATGTTCAATGTATGTATTCAATAATGAAGTAGACCATTTGTTTAAAAACTAAAATAAATGTGTTCATATAACTATACAATTTTGTTTGCTACATCCAATAGATCAATTTTAATTTATTATTAATTATTTACATTTTCAAATTGATCTAAAAAATCAACCAAGCACTCTGAGTCATCCAACAATAAATAAATGAAATCTTCAGGTTGAGCTGGATAATTTGACAGTTCGTCCTTAAAGAATAATTATAATTTTATATATTTTATAAACTTTATTAGTAATGAATCATTACTATAGAATAAATTATGCATTTACTTTAACTGTAGTATAACAAATTGAACACAGTTTCTTTAAGAAATTTACTGTGTCTTTAGGAACATTTTCTATGAATACATTTATATATTGTTTAATTATCTGTACTGACTATAATAGATAAAAATAAGATTAAAAAAATAAAATAAATTACATCATATTATTTATCGAAATTAAAACATAGCACCTGTTCAATGGACAGTTTTTCAATATAATCTAAAGCAACAGTATACTCATGGCAATCTTCAAGTAGTATTTTAATGTACAAAGAATGTCTAGAATGTTTTTCAGCTAATGCAAGTGCATTCTCAGGAGATGATTGTCTACAAACTTTTATGGCAACATCCACATCAAAATCAATGTTTTGATCTTTGGTCTGTAAAACAATATTTATTCATCATTATGTATGATTAGAAAATGTTGTTGTAAATTACTATAATAAATTCTTGAAGTTTGTCTATACTGTTTAATTTTGAATAGCAGTTGAATAATAAAGTAGTATGGTTTTTATTTGCACTCCCCGATTTATGAAGAGCATGTAGGTATGTAGTTAAACTGTCTATGTATTGAGAATCTAAGAACTAAAAACACATAATGTATTAACAATGAATATAATTTACTATACTAATGAACTGTATACTTTTTTTATAACATAAGATGGTTCGAGTTTTCCTATTGTTTTAATATATTGTTCTACAGCACCACTGTGATCACCTTTGGCATATAAATGGTCACCATATTGACGAAATATATCAATCAAAGCTTGAGAATCATATTGCTGACACTTAGCCATACGTACAGCAACATCATATAAATTTTTCTTAAATAATACAGATAATTTTGACTGCAAATCTTTTTCGATCAATTGTGATAAATTGCCTCCAGATGTTAAGACATATAATGATCCCCACTCGGGTAAAACTGATAATATTTCATGTATGGTAGTAGTAAAAACTATAAATTTATTTTGAATATCAAGCACAGTGATTGACACAGACTCAATTTCATCGCTATAAAAATTAAATTTTTTAATTACAATACAAAATAACAATTAAGTAACTACGTAGGATATATCTTACAGATTTTTTGTTGTAGAAGATACTGTAATAGAATTTGAAGATTTTTCTTTCTCTTTAGACACAATAATTAAATAACTTCGAAACCATTGAAGTATGATCTTTTGGCCTCCAACAACATAACATGGCCCACGGCTATCAACTGTGTAACAATAAATGGCCTAAAATAAAATAAATAACATTATGACAAGTAAAATAAAAAAATTTTAAAATATAATGTGTGATTCAATAAATTAATCATTAAACATTGTCTACTAACAGTGTTAACAGAGAACTAAAATGAAAATAGTGTATTTTTATGTCTTACATCTTCTTTTGCAATCATAAAATGACTGTCAGGTCCATTTACTAATACTGAACATTTGAAATCGCATCCTACAGCATCCAAAACCATCTTTAAATTACAAAACCAAACAATTTAAACCCCGGAATATTATATTATAAATATATCCATAACATTGATTATTAATTTTAATGATTTAATAAATAATAATAATAATAATAAAAATACCATTGGACAGGAGTCTTTAGAAGTGACATTAAATTGTTGAACAGATGAAGCTGTAGACACAAAAAGGTACCATTGATCCTTTGCAACAGACTTGAAACCCATACCAGTTATTTCTTGACCCAACTCTTTTAACATCTTTAATTTGGAATTTCTATCTCTAGATAAATCTCCTTTATAAAATGCTATACAACCATCAACAAATCCTACAGCCATAAGTAAACGATTATCAGCTGCACATAATGTAGTAGGTTTTTCAGATTTTGGAAGTTTTGTGGAACGAACACATATTGGATTACTTTGTCGATCTCTTCTTTCTAAGTCCCAAACTTTGAGAATAGCGTTAGTATCTGGTTCATCTACCTAAGAATAATTATGTTAATATATATTAAGTATATGATTGAAACATAATAATAAATTATTGAATTGTGCATTGATAATACTCAAAAATATTTACCCCAATTGTAACTAAAAAACTACTATATTGTAGTTGTGTAGAAAGAAGTACTTTCAGCTGATAGGCTCGAAATGTTGTAACTTGAAATGAACGTGTAATTAAGTATACTAAGCCATCATCATCACATATAATTAAGTGACCATGTCCACTACTCGTAGTAGTTATATTAGAACTCTGAATCAGTGAAAATTAAAAATATTTTTTTATATTAATATTTCATAATTACACTTTTTATTATAATCATTTTTAATAATACAATATTATACATAGAGAAAACAATTGAGTATTTCCATTTGCCTGTATTTAAAAATTGAGAAATAACAGAAAATGACTCACTATAATATAAATAAATACAATTTCCAAAATATTTATGACTATAAAATATGTATTATAATGCTAAGTATATGAAATGTGCTTGTTAAGTCGTTTTTAGTTTTTTCATAATTAACCATCATTAAATAATATAAACCAATTATTTTAATAAGTCTTCAAATGTTAACATTTTGTAAATAAAACTACAGTAAAATGTAAGATGATTAAATGAAGTATTTAAAAAATAGACTCAATACTAATAACAGATTATTAATCATTAAATTATTGCTTATACATACACCAATTGTTTGTGATATTTTTCTTGAGTCTGCATTATGATTGATATCAAAAAAATTAAATCTTCTCCACTAAAACATAATAATGAATCAAGTCCATACTATTATAAATTTTTTAAAAATATTTATTATGAGATAATATTTAATATTTATTCATTTTGTGGTGATAATCAGTCTGTAATTAATTATAATGATTATAATCTAATAAAACATCTAAGATGTGTATCTAATGAAGCCATAAATCCAACAAGCTGATTTAGGTTCTAGTAGAAACTTTATTTTTAATACTGACTAATACGCCTGTCTAAAGAATTCTACATAATAAAATTTGGAATTTTAGAATTTATTTTCGACAACAGTAATTGAGTAAAAAAAAATTATAAGAATTTTTAATTAATAATACAACAATAAGTTAAGTAAGAAAGAAGACTTGAAAATACAATGAAAGTATTTTGTTTGTGATATTAAGTTATTTTAAAATAATATGCTTAAACAACAAGTACCATGCCTATTATGAGAATCTAAAACTAAACAAGATACTGAAATAAAACTCACTTCTAAAAAAGACATGATTGCTTTATAGGCTCATGAGAAACAGTACTAATAAAATAAAAACTAGAGTAATAACACTAATAACAAATTATGACGACGGAACACAAAATATATAATTAAATAATTTATAAAATTAAATAAAATCAATATGAACTGGATTATCTATCGATAATGGAGATAATTATGATTTATGAGAAACAATGTTTGTAATATTAGATTATAATTAGTGGTGATAAACAACAATTAAGTATATATTTCCGAACGATAATGAATAATAATTATACATCTACAAATGGAGAAAAAAATTAACAATAATAGGTATCGCTGTGTCGGTACGTGAATGTGAATACACAATATTATGTTAGTCAATAGATTTTGTAATAATTTATTGTCAAAAAGTCAACAAAAGAAGTCCCTAATCCAAAAAAATATAGTGATAACCTTATCATTAAGAGCTGGGCGTCAACCAAGGTTTATAGATAATATTATCTATGACCGTAGCGTCGACGGACGTAGCTATGTGGTTATCCAAACGACCGCAGTTCCGTTTCACATGACACTGTTATCAGAGATAACCACTAACCACAAGCCAAGTTGACTTTTAAATTTTGAAAAAAAAAAGTTCATTTCGAATACTCGAGATCATGGAGTCCGAACTCCGGGTTGTTATGTATTCATATTGAAGCCAGTAGGCAGTAGGCGTTGGTTTTGAAGTCGGCCTTTTTCTAGGTTCTACTGTGTCAGCAGAACTTCCCGCACAAAACGCGTAAATATCGTGGCATTCACAAACCGTTTCAATCGAGCGCCCATTTTTTCATGTTATTGTTATTGTTATCGAATGCCCACGTATCGGACGAACACGATTGGTCAATGGTAAAAATTTTTGAAAATCAAATATGGTGTTGCAACGCTCCAAAAACGCGCAATTTTCCACAATCACCGTCCGCCAAACATGGGTTATATTCGAGCTGTAATCGTTTTCAGAGATTCTTCAAAGGTCGCATTGTACATGGATGCGATCCACTCAATATTGAACAGCAATCAGTAATACATAACTCGGGGTGTGACCGACGATCCAGAGGGTTACGCGCCGTCGATTCCGGAATTGGTAGCTTTGCACCATCTAACAAGATCGAAGGTGTTTCGTCGTATCCAAAGGCTCAACATGTCTAATACAGGTGTGTAAACTGAATTAAGTGATATATCGTGAAGTATACGCGTTAAGGTGATCTGCATATGTGGTTCTAAAAGATAGACTTCCGCCCATCATTTCACTACACGAAATACCTTTGGGGTATCACTTCATACAATATTTTGAAAAATATTGTCTCTTATCTAATTCTCTTATGCATTTATGCTTTAAGTCTTTAACTGAGCTGTTGTGTGTATATTGTGAAGATTGGTTGATGTTAGCTTTTACAATGTTGATTTTGATAAGTAACCACCCCTAGTCTGATATTTGATTACAACTTACAAGAGATGAAACTCATATTCATAGACATTTAAAAATATTAATTAACATCAGACCAATTAAGAGATGTTCAAAGTTAAATCATTAATATCCAGTACAAAATTCAATTTCATCAACCTATTTACAAAATAATAATATAAACTATATATACTATATATCCAGTATGTTCTACAAATATATTATTGATTCATATCATTTTTAATTTTTCCTCTTTTTTAACTTAAATCTAGGCAAGTTTTCTGTTTTTATTGTATTATTTCATTAATGAAACTGAAAAACAAATCTTTATATATAAATATACTTGTATAGTGTAAAAAGTTTATAAAAACGTTTATAGTAAGTCTTAATACATTTAAAACTAGGATTTATAAAAATAATAATTATTAATTAGGAACATATATTTTATTCTTATTTTTTAATTGCGTGTAACATAAAGTTTACAGATTTTAGAAATTGATTTTATTATTTTGTCATCATAATTAATAATCATTTAAAGCAATTTCTTTTTATTTACTTTTAGTTCTTTACTTAGTATTTTTTTATATACAACAATATGTATTGAACTATTGCAACTAATAAAATTTAAATAATTTTTTCTATTTATATTTGGCTGATGATTTATTTTCTAATTACATAATATACTTTTACATAAATATAATATTGAACTACCATATTTGTCTGTAATTATGTTAATTAACTAATTTTGTGAAATTTTAAAAATTTTTTGCTATCATAGAATAATTTTGACCTTGAAAATATTCATAAGTATTATATTTAAATAAATATATATTAATTTTCATAATTTCATACTTTTATGAATTGAATTTCATGTCAATTAAATGTTATAAACTAAATATACATTTTATATCCATAATTGTTTGATCATTTTAGATTTTGAGTGAAATGAGAAATGCATTGGTTTTACCTTGTTGTATTTTTTATTTTATTATTTTTTGTTTTTTTTTGTGGGTATTTTTCACATAATTTTGATTAGAAGGATTGGTCTGATAATTTTAATAATGGGAAGATTTTGATAAAAAATTGTGTTTAGTTGTTACTTTGGGAGGGATAATTTTTTTTAATTCTCAACAGCTTTCTAAATAATTAAGAAATACAAGTAAAAAATTACGAAAACTTTTAATAGAGATCAAGTTTTGTATCCAGTACCACCTAGTATTTAGTTACGCACTGTTTCAAATTAGTCTATAGAGATTACTTATACAGTAGAAGTCTCTTATTAGAAACATCAATAATATTAAAACATGGAAAGAAATCGGATTATTGAAACATCACATTACATTAAGTGAAGATCAGTTAACATATACACTGGTTGATACTTTAATACTTCGGTGATACTTTAATCTTATCTTCGCTGTTACGTGTATTTTTACTATACTTTATTGTAAGTACAGTCTTTATACATATAAGAATGCCAAACACATAAGAACAGGCCAATACTAATGTTAAAGACAAAAAAACAGCAAGGCACTCCCATCAAGCAAAGAAATATTGTTTAGCTCTTAGTGTACTCAGGAGAGCAGTCCAGCACCATGTATATGAAAAAATCTAAGCAGCATTACTCATATGAAAATATGGTCATGGGATTAATCGACACAAAAAACTATAATCATTAGATTCATATATAATTAAATAATATACATAATAGTACAATATGTATGTTTATTTTTCATATTTTTTTCATAGTACAAATCAAACTAATCGCTTATTAGAAACAATCGGTTAATTGACATATTTCAGCTTGGTCCCAAAGTGTACCTAATAAGCAATATCTACTGTATATTCTGTAGTTAAAATTTTATAGACATTTCATAATTCTTAAAATATTTTAATAAAATTAATGCTGATTTTAACCACTAACATTTTCTATGGAAAGTTTAACCTACCTCACTAAGAAATTTACTTCTACACAACCATCTTTAGACGTATAAACTGATCCACCTAACCTGATTTACTCAGAACTCTTTTCTTTTTCTATTTTTGAGCATTTTTGCATTGCCACATTTGTTTCAAGATTTAAAAAACTAATACATTAGTATTATTCACTTGTCCCTGAATATCACCCTATTTAGAAGCTTGCCTGTTTTTATTTTATTGTTTGGTTTTTGATGTTTAATATGAGTTAAATTATTTTAAAATTGAGCTAATTTAAGATAACGAATATTGTTAATAATTGAACTTCAGTAATTCTTATTTATTGTTAGATTTAGCTTTAATATTTTGTAATTTGCATATTTTATTAGCTATTCTACTATTTATCCAATAAGTATAGTAGATTTTGCTCAATGTAGCCTTTGCCCACTGATTAGTACTTAATATGGGCATGTCAGGTTTCATTACTAATGTTGTATATGTTGTCAATACGCATGTTAACAAGGATAAATAACACTGCTTAATGAAAATACTATTCGGTTTATGAGTGAAATTTTTAGTTTGTCAAAAGATAATATAAATTATATACATAAAAAAGATCTATCAGTGGGTGAATAAATTTGTATTTTGAACAAGTAAAAATGCTCTTGCCAGGTTCTTCTTAACTTCAAGTTACTAAACTATCTTAACCAAACATATATTGTCAAAAACCTTCCAAGAGTAGGAAAAAATCCCAGAATCGACAAAGTGTTAAGTAAATGGTTTTTTATTCATAACAAGCCGTGATATTCTGAAAGCCTGTTAATAGTCAAATTTAAAGTGTTATTACGGAAAATAGATAACAAGCAGTTCAGTAGGTGAAAAAATAGATATAATATCAACTTAAAACGTATATGCATGGTAAACTTATTATTTAGTACAATTTAGTATAAATAATTTTTTATATTTTATTTAATTATTTATTAAAAGATAATTATAAAATACAATTTATACTAATACCGGCACAATAAGTGTATTTATATGAAAGAAATAAAAAGAAAATATTTTATGATATTATTAGTAGCTCCTCTGAAAATAATATTTTATTTATTAATTTATCTTAAGATACTGAACTGAATGGTGTATTGATTTTATATTTTTTTCTTTTTTTTTTTTATTCAACGTGTAAGTTTTAAAGCAGTAAAAATGCTTAAATTTTCTTAACTTTTTTGAAAGAAATGTGAATCTAGTTGTTACTTTGTGAATTCAAAATTTAGAAATTTTTAACAATTTTCTAAAGCGTTGGGAAAAACCGGCATTTTTACACAAAACTACTTATTGACAAAATAATTTTTTGGTATTTAACTCTAACTAAATAACGAAAAGCCGAAAATACTTGCAATTTTCACCAAATGTTCATATTAGCTTTTTCTATAAACGGTTAAGTTTTTGAAGTACTTTGACTTTTATTGACTTATTTATAGACAATTTAAATTTTCGATTTAAGTTCAAATTATTATGAAATGACAAAATCCTGATAATTTGCAAGTTATTTTGAATTTGAAATTTTATAAAATTTGTGGTATAAATTATTTCTTCAAATAATTATAAAATAATTTTAAATTACAGAAAAAAAAATAATTTTAAATATTTGTTATTATACAAAAATCATAAGTTGTAGAAACTTGAAACTTTTACCACTTATTTAGGTTGGCATTTCCTTTTTAAAAATTTTTATTAATTTTTAAACAATTTATAGGCATTTGAAGTATTAGATTTTTTTTCTAGATTCTGAACGGAGTGATGGAATCTATTGATTTTACAATGATGTGTGTTTTTTTTTGTGTGTGTCTGGCGACAACTTTTTTTGCAGTAAAAATGCTTCTATTTGCTTAAACAGCAACTTTTCTGGAAGGAAAGTGAATGTAGATGGTACTTGGGCGAGTAAAAAATCTAACTTTTGTAATACTATTTGCAAAAATCGAAAAAACCGACAAAAAAATTATGAAAAAACGGGAAATTTTACGCAAAATCACATTTTTACAAAATATATTTTTTTTAAATGCTCTGACTCAAAAACGAAAAACCACAATAACTTGAAATTTTCACCAAATCTTTCAAAGTATTTTGACATATTTTGATTTATTTATGGACAATTTAAATTTTCGATTATTGAAAAAAAAAATTTTTTAAACACCTATAAAATTTAATTGGCAGGCCCAAAACTCACGAAAATTTAATGCAAGGTTTATAATAAGCTTAACTTATTTTCAATAGAAAATATCAGAGATCGTTTCACTCAAATTTTTTTTATAAGCCCATAAAGCTCAAATTTGTATAAAATGTGTCAAAATCACGATAATTTGAAAGTTATTTTGTAGATAAAAATTCATAACATTTTTTCTGTTGATACTTAAGGTTCAACATTTTAATACTAGTTTGTCCATAAGCTAATCTTCAAAAATATATAAAAAAAATTTCTACCGGACCAAAAGGAAAAAATTTTATGACCGTTTGAAATTTAAATTTTTACGAAATTGCATAAATTAGCGATTTATAGTCAAATGATTTTAAATATTTGTTATAATTCAAAAAGTATAAGTTGCAGAAACTTGAAATTTTCACCAGTTGTTAAGATGGGTATTTCCTTTATGTCATATTTTTTTCAAAATATTATATTGATTTTTAAGCCACCTATAGACATTTAAAATGTTAAAATTTTTTACATTTTTTTTTATAATTGGTGATAAAAAAAATTTGGCTAGTACAAAATACTTGAAAATTTAATAGAAGATTCCACAGAAGTATTATCATTCAAAAATTATTAAAATCCATAGGCATAATTTTTTTTTATAAGCGTTTGAATAGCGAATATTAACATAAAATTACATGTAAAATATAATATAATATATAAAATTCTAAACTGACAAATCATATCGGTTTTTGAAATTTGCTGTAACTCAAAAATGAAAAACCGTAACAACTTGAAATTTTCACCAAATCTTTATATTGGCATTCTCTATACATAGTTAAGTTTTCAAAGTATTCTGACATATATTGACTCATTTATAGACAATTTAAATTTTCGATTTTTGTAAGTTTTTTTTTTTTAAATATCTATAAAAATTTTTTGGCTGTCCAAAAACTCTTGAAAATGAATTGAAGGACTAAATATAAGTAATACTAATTGTAACTAAAAAATATCGGAGATGGTTTCACTCAAATTTTTTTTATAAGCCCATAAAGTTCAAATTTGTATAAAATATGTTAAAATCACAATAATTTGCAAGTTATTTTGTAGTTGAAAATTTATAAAATTTTTTCTGTCTATAACTAAGGTTCAACATTTTAACACTAGGTTGTCCATAAGCTTACCTTCAAAAATATATAAAAAAAATTCTATCAGACTTAAGAGGAAAAATTTTATGACTGTTTTAAATTTAAATTTTTATGAAATTGCATTATAAATCAATTTAAATATAAAATATTATATTATTATATACACATTTTAGACAAACATATTAACTCCGTTCAGAATTGTTATTCGTATACAATGATATCTATCATGGCATTCAAATTTAACAAATCCATTGTAATAATGACCTATCCTATAAACGAGGTACACTCCATCCACTGTACAGCAAAGCGAGATCCTTTCGGTTCTTTTTTTTTTTTTTTAATTGTTGATGAAAAAATTTTTGCTGGGACAAAATACTTGAAAATTCAATAAAAGATTCCACAGAAATTGTTCTTACTGTCATTCAAAAATCATTGAAATTCATAGGCACAATTATTTTTTATAAGCGATTGAAGAGCCAATATTGACTTAATATTACAATTGAAATATAACATAATATATTATATATACCTATTCTGGACTGACTAATCATCTCTGCTCAGAATCGTTTTTCGTATGCAATGATACCCATCATTGGGTTTCATTGCATATCACTCTACCCTTATTATACAACAGAGTGAGTTTTTTTTTATATTAGTGTTATTTTATTTATTTTTATGACAGTCTGTTTATCACATGCACAATATGGAAACGTTTTCTATTTCCAATGTATCAATCAATCAAATAATAATGCTATAAGAATCATTAAGAATGCTATTTAAATTTGTCGTTAAGTTTACTCTAGATCAACTTTTATATTTTTTTTGATTTTTCCCCCAAAGTTAAACAAATTGAAAACATAAAAATCAACTAAGTTAATAATTGGATATGTTAAGTACAACATTTAAAAAATGCGAGGAAGTTGATCCAAAGAAGACTTCACGATTAATTCAAATTAGTTAATTCTTATTGCATTAATTGGTCAATCAGTATGTTGGAAATAGAAAACGTCTAAATTCATGTTGTGGGTATAATAGTAAAGATAGAAAATCATGGCTTGCAATCCCCTTAATTCATTTTTAACCTTTGAACTGGAATAGTTACCTGGAATAGTTGGTCATTTAGGAGATTTTTTTTGTTTTTGAGTTTATTGTGAAATCTTTTATAGTATTCATAGAATATTTTTATATCGTTGTGTAAACTAAGGCTTGAGACACGAGCATTCATTTAGGCAACTAATTATCTGGTAATTTTAAATTTTATGGTGTGTATGTAATATGAAATGTAAAACTTTGCGGACCTGGACATCTTGGTGTAGCCATTTTGGTGTAAACCATTTTGGCCTGAACCCATTTTGGTATGCATTCAATTCTTTTAGACTTATACTCTTTAATTTTATTTTTATTATAAATGTGCTGTATGCTGGTATAGTATATGATTCTAAACACGTTATATAAATGATATTTGTGTAAATTAATAATTAATATTTTATATAATTTTATAAAATACCTGTAATGGAAGTATATGATTTCTATACAAATTATTTATCTAGGTTACACAATTTAAAATAAATACCATTACAAGTATCCCATTTTGTGATATTATGTCTTATATAAAGATATGAATTATAAATTATTAAGTAATTGTTGGTATTTTTAATACATATAAAAAATATTGATAAATTTTGACATATAATCGTAGTAATATAGAATAATGGTATAATATAATAATAATACTTTGTGATTATCTTAAATTAAAGAGTTCAATGTAACAACCAGATTAATCCTCTTTTGAAAACTTACCATAAACATAAATTGAATTATTGCACCAAACACATAAAAAATATATTAAATATATCAGACAATAAAAATTATCTTTTCTCAATGATTTTAAAATATTGTTGCAAAATGGGTAAAACTAGCTTAGGATAATTTATATAACATGTTTATAATAAAAATCAAACTAAAGAATATTAAATATTAGTCTAAAAGAATTGAATGCACGCCGAGATGTCATAGACTGAAAACTTTGGTGTATTTTTTCAATAATTTTGGTTTTTATTGATAACCATTTGATGTGGAAAAATGGAACTGGTTCCAACTTTGAGTCCCAACATTTTGCCCCACATAAAGCAAAATGCACTCTATATATATATATATATATATATATATATGTGTATGTATATTTTTTTCCATTCTGGTGTCTAAATGTGCAAACGTATTAATATAATTTCTGAATTTCTTACTGTAGATTTTGATAGTCAAGACTTGGGTGGTTCAAGTTTGGACAGTGATTACTTGACAATGTTGAGTTCTTCTGACAAGTTAATGTCAGGTGAGTTTGAAGCTCTTGAGCGACTTCAAGCTGAATTAGATTTATTTGATGATCCAAATCGGACTGAAGAGATTGTGGAGCAAATGGATGTAGAAAATCATCTAGATTTGATTGAAGAAGAAGTTTGTAGTGATACAGGTGATGCTATAACCAATGAAGATTTGAGTAGTATAAAAGAAGAAGTAATAGTATTGGATGATGATAATCACGAAACTTTCGATAACAAAGATATTGAAATACAGGCGATAGAACAAGTTAAGGTTGAAGAAGTTGTTACTTTAAAACAACCTCGAGAGCATTTACAAACTGAGATAGTAACTGTCTCTAGTTCAAGTGGCACCAAAAGAAGTGCTCCATCAATTTCACAAGGAAATCAACAATCTAAAAAATCTGTAAGATATAACAACAAAATTATATTAATCATTATTATAACCTTTTTTTGTTTTTTTTTTTTTTAGTTACTTAATAAAGTTATGGTTAATTCAGTTCCAAGTACAAGTACTGGAAGAAATACTCAACAGATTTTATTAAATGTTCCGATTGGACAACGTCCACAGTTGGGCTCTACTAGAACAATAACACTATCCCAAGCTCGCCAAATGGGTTTACTTGCTCCAGGCTGTCGACTTCAACCTGTGACTTCAAATACAAACACCACACAAAATAAAGTAAGTAATAAAAAAAAATATATTAAAAATATCATTATATTTTAAACTCAATGTAGAATATGGTTGTAAATAAAATCTCGGGAACCTTAAAAAAAGGAACTAGCACTGTAAAGTCATCAGGACCTACTAAAATCTTGCCAGCACCAACTCTAATAACCACTAAAAATCCAATGATGCAACAACAAAAGATATTTATTCGACAAGTAATAACAAATAATACAATTATAAATTTTAAACATATAATGAATAATTTTACTTTTATTTAGGGTAGTGTTTTTAAGCAAGGTACATTAGTGTCTACAAACAATGGCTCAAATCAGGTTATAAGATTACCTTCATCAATGGTTGGACAACCCTCACAAGTATCAACTATTCAGCATATACGATTGCCAACTGTGAATACAACAAACGTTGCTGGTTTACAACAAGTTAGAATGCCAATAACCTCAGGAATACAACAAGTACTACCAAATAAACAAGTAATAAATTACTTGTTTAATTCATATTTAATTATTAATTAATAATTCATTCAAATGATATTATATTTGAAATTTGAATTAAATTTAAATGATCCGTTTTTACATTTTTATAAGGTTCAATACATTAGACTTGTGCCCACAACGGCTACAAGTAGTCTAGCTTCATCTACTGTTTCCGTTGCTGCTACTACAGCAGTCACAACATCTACTAAGCCTCAAATAGTCACTCTATCAACTTCTACACCAAAATCAAATGTTAAAACAACTTTAACTAAGACTTCTACTGCTAATACTCAACAGCCAGTTACAAATCACATTAAAGTTTTTTCTGCTTCATCACATGTATTAAAAGTCTTAAGATATTTTCAACTATTTTATTTTTTAATATATAATTTTTAATTATTTTTTCTTATAGACTGTAACACCTAGTCAACAAAGGCCAATATTGCCAGCTAGTAAACCAAGTACCAGTTCATCTACAGACTCAAAAAAACCAAGTAGTTCTAACATTCCATCTATGAACCCTACTACAAGCTTAAAACAAGTATATTTGAAACTTATTATACCACAAGCTTTCTGTCCTAAAATAGTTTATTAAATATTTTAGGTTTCAACACAAAAAGTTGCTATAAAAGAAGAATTTATTGAAGATATTACTCCCCTTAGAAAAGAAATTAAAAATGATATTAATTTGACTACTCCAGTTATACCAAAGATTGGTAGGCCTTCATCTTCTACTGCATCTGGGTTATCTGAGACAAAACCCAAATCAACAAATGATGTGAATAAAACAAAAAAGCCTTGTAATTGTACTCGATCACAATGCCTCAAACTGTATGTTTATTTTTTAATGTTTATGGTTTTATCTTATTCATTAATTGTTTTATATTGTCTTAGATACTGTGATTGTTTTGCAAATGGTGAATTTTGTTATCAATGCAATTGTAATTCATGTTTCAATAATATGGAACACGAAGAAGATAGAGCACAGGCAATCCGTTCAGTATTAGATAGAAATCCAAATGCATTTAGACCAAAAATAAAAAGCTTTGTAGGTCAAGCTGAACGACAACATACTAAAGGATGCAATTGTAAAAGATCAGGCTGTCTAAAGAATTATTGTGAATGTTTTGAAGCTCGTATTGCATGCTCACAAAACTGTAAATGTGTTGGGTGTCGCAATGTTGATGATGAATCACATACCTCATTTAGTGACCATCCTGGATCGTTAAGTGTGGAAAATTTAAAATCTAGGACTAAAACTGCTAATTTTGTTACATCATTTGGTAGCATGCAAGCTGCAAATGATATTCCAAGGTAATTATTGTATTATAAATTACATTCTTCCTACTCATTCCTTTAAACTTTCATCGAACGATTCCCCCCCCCTCTGCACACTACATGAGGAACCTATGGTTTGTGACATTAACCATCTTGTATTCATCTGCTTCAATCTATATCATACTTAACATACTATCCTTTTTTAACCATACTGGCTTTTTAATTTAAATTCTTAAAATTATCATTTCTAATTGTTAAAAACTTTTCTTTTTCTTCTTATTTATTTATTTTTTTTTTCTCAATTGCATATATCGTATTATCCTGTATTTTCTTATTAAAATAATCGAAACTAATTGTATTAAACAAAGTTTGAATAAAAAAAAAAATTATAAATTACAATTTTTATTATTTAGGGTATTTGTTAATAACTTAATTATATATTACTGAAAAACTTCATTATTGTGTATATGTCAATTAAACAAAATTATTTTTGTTTTAAAATTATAAATGTACATATCTATCAGGACATTGATCTATTTTATTATTTGAAATTTTTGATAATTGATTAAATTATTTAACCTCTTGTTATAATTATATTTTTGCAGCCAACCATTCAAATTTTTTACAACTGATGTAGTACAGGCTACTTGTCGATGTCTTTTAGCTCGTGGCATGGAAGCTAAAAAATTAAACGCTGGCGCTGAAGAATGTCAACGTATAATTATAGAAGAATTTGGTCAATGTCTTGTCAAAATCATGGATCTGGCATCTGAAAAGTCTTTTTTATAGTCAACAAATTTTATATAGTAAAATTTATTGTATTTATGCTTAATTTAAAATTATTCTTAACCATATTTAAAGATTGTATTTTGTTTGTATATATTTGCTCACTTAATAACTATAATTGTATTTTATGTTGGATATGAGTTCTGTATATATTTTAAGTTGTGTGTGTGTGTGTAAGGTAATTAATGTTTTTATTTTCAAATTTTATTGACTTGTGTGTTTATTTTATTTATAAACAAATTTCTTAAAACAATTTATTACATTCGTAATATAAAAATTTATAATTGAATATTGAAAATTTATTTATTTTTAGTTAACAATGTTTTAGCTTTTTCTTTAGTGCTTCCATCCCTGAATATTTCATTTTCTGGTTTGACGCGGAATGGTGCAAGTAATTCCTTAGTCTTCTTTGCTTTACGCTGGATTTTGTTATTGGTGTACTTGTCTTTTTTATTGTCTCTCAATAAGCGTCTAGTCTAAAAATCAAAATTTTATTATGTTTTCAGTTATAAGATATTTTTAAATTAAAAAATACTTTTGCTGGAGTAACATAAAATGGATTCTCCCAAAGTGTTTCACCACAAAAACTTCCTTTGAAGATACGGATTGGTTGCAAAACAAATCTTGGTCCTAAAACAAAGTCACAAAGTCAATTACATTACCCAACAATTATTTGATAAAATAATAAATAAATTTGCTTCTTGTTATCTTATATTTAATAAATAAGTAAATAAAGTTTACAACTTTATTGCTAAAGAAGGCATGATGCACCCATAAACATGTTTTATTTAAGACACAACCATTCAATGTATATTCTTAATTGAGTCATAATTTAGTTTTTTTTTTTTCAAAAAAATTGTTATAATAATTAACTATGATGTAGCATTCACTAAGAAAATAAATTCTATGATATTTATTTGTTTACATTTGTAAATGTATTTTTGTTTAGTAATAAAAAATAATTGAAATAATTAAAAAAAGCAATCTAATTGTTCTTTTCTTTAAAAAAAAGAGCCTTTATTATGAATTAAATGGTTTTATCCTGTGTAATATAGTTTATCTGCTTAAAAGTTGTAGAAAAATGATTATTTTATTTAAATGACCATGATAAAGTGCTAGCACTAGTGTAATAAGTGTCCATATTATTGTTTAACATTACAACATTCACATCTGTTTAATGCTTTTGAGTATCAGGTCCAATTTTCCACTTAATTACACACCATAATAGAACTATACTGATTTTGAAAATATTAAACTTCATAATAGATTATAGTATATTGTTTATTACTGATGTTATTATAATAAATAAAACTTGGTTGTAAGGAAAATGATTAAAATTCTAAAAAGTAACTGAATTCACTGACAAATTATTTGATTGACCAGACATAAATTAATCAAATCATTTAAAAAACTTAAATCTTTCCGTAAACAATGTTTAGAGGCCTTAAATATTGAATATATAATTTACCTATCTCAGCTATAGCACCATTTTCATCCAATACTTGATAATTTCTAAACCATATTCTGTTATCCAATACTGAGAAATTTAAGACATTATCAACGAATGGTTGACTTTTAGGATGATGATTAGGTACACCAAATATCTGAACAAACATCTCTCTCATCAATGAATATTGTGGATGCTCATCAAAGGAATTGTCAAATGACAATATTGGCCGTGATCCTTTTAAGCAATTACCAGTTAATTTCAGTTCAGCACTTGTAAATACTAAAAAGTCGTTAATTAGATTTAATTGAAATAAAACTATGTATGTGGGTTACATACTACTCTCTATGTTAAACTTGATACTCGGGCCACCCGGAGAGTTTGAAAACCACATATACAAATCCCTTTGAAGTCTACCATCAAACAAAATACACTTATTACAGTGTGCCATCTTGCACATCTAGAAATAAACATAAAATAAGTTTCAAAAAGATACAAGGTAATGTTTTTGATTCAATGTACCTCATTCACTACAAAGAGGTTTTCTTTGCGTTCCATTTTATTGGCTGCTTTAGCGTGAGGCAACATTTTGATTATATCTTTCATTAAATGGCGATGTTGGAAACTTATTCCGCGAGTAGCAAAAACTAGAATCCGTTCTCTGTTTATCCATTTGGCCTGGAAAGATAAGGTGAAATAGAAAGTGATTAAAAACAGTAAAAACTGAACAAAACATAAACATTGAAACATTCATTTGCCGATTGCGAAAAACTAAAATAATGACAGCTATTACCTTTTTAACAATCGGCTCATCGGATCGTCGCACGCGAGGCAACACCACTTGCGTTTCCTCAGTGGTAACCTCTTCAAACTTCTGTTTCCTCTTTAAACGTTTTTTCGCCATTGTCAACACAAAAATATGAATATAAAAATAAGCAGCACAAATAACGATCCAGCACTCACCGAAAATAAAGCACGTGCACTGTGCACTAACGAATATTATTTAATATTTTGTCATATTATCAATTACGGGTCTGAGTGATAACAAAAATCGTGTTCCAAACCTAACCTAGATTATATCACAGATTATATTATCTTGTATCGTGTCACACACGGTCCTAACCACGATATATTTTATTATTGTAAAATGAAAAACATAAATATGCAGATAGATTTCCCCTGATGTTTCAAATTTGAAAAAATAGAAATGTAAATGAATTCTTAATAATTTAGAGATACTAATAAATACAAAATTTTTATTATTCTAAATTACATATTGAATAAAATTTTTGAATTTTTCCTCACCCAAATGGCCGAATATCAAATAATAATAATATATTAACAATAATATCTTCTCTAATTTGAAAATAAATGTATTAATAAAAGCATATAAGGATATCAATAATATAATACAATAATAAAATAATATTGTTACAATAATGCTCTATAAATATATACAGTCGACTCTCGATAATTCAAACCTTCGAAACGTTCGGTAATTCGAAGTAAATGCTTGTCCTCTTGATAATCTCGCGGTAATTCGAATAAAACCCATTCATTCGAGTACACTCGGTAATTCGAAATTAAATTTTAGGAAGACTGGCCACCAACACGTGACAATTCGAAGTTTCATGCGTCTAACGCTCGGTAATTCGAAGTTTATTCACCAAATGTATTTTATCTGTATTCTTATAATCTTTTTGTTGATAATTTACTATACAGTAACCATATCGTTTTATTTCTTAATCCTCTTCTCGTAATTTAACTTTTCGAGTCGTGGAAAGCCGTCAACCGAATGTAGTTTTATTTTAGTTATAATAATAATTTAATTTAAAATAATAAAAAGCTCTGTATTTACCACCTAATTTGCTGAAATAATTAACAATGTACAATAATAAAAAACTTTTTTTTTCAACTCTATGTAATTCGAAGTTTTTAATTTGTTCTCTCGTTATTTCAAACTACTCAACAATTTGAACTCTCGGTAATTCGAAGTTTTTCAACAGTCCCGTCAACTTCGAATTATCGAGAGTCGACTGTATATATATAGTGTTCATGACCAATCCTAAATATATAGATATTAATAAATTAGTAAATTATATATAAACCTTGTACCAGTCCAGTCAGTAAATAAATGTCATGAACTTGACTGGTGGTCTGTGTAATGGTGAATAGTCAATAGTGACACCCAAGATATCCTAGTCCCTGCAATGTGTGTGTGTAATTGTACGTGTTTGCGTGCGTTGAATTGTACCATATCTGAGGTGTTAAAAGCTTTTTAGGGTTACGATTGCGATAATAACGATGACAAATTTGATCAAAAGTTAAAGGACTCTTAATTCTTAGATTCTTAGTTAAAAGACGGTTAGGTATACTTTTTTGATGTAATATAGGTAGGTATATGTAGCATAGACCATCGCAACAAAAACTCATGACTATAATATAGGTATTTATAATGCGCTATGTTCCGATTGTAAATAAGTACCTAAGCCTTTAGTAACTGTTTTTCATAAACAATATTAAACTGAGATTTAATATTATTATATAATTATTTATAATACAAAATAGTAAAACATAATAATTATGAAAATATTTAAATATCCATATGATCGGCTTGTATGTACGCGCCCACGTTACATTGTGACGAGTGTGTGCGTGCGCGCGCGCAACGTAACGCGACGCGCATCGATTGCGTGCAGACATGGTGCGGCGACGGTGCGTTATATTGCGTTCCGTCGTAGTCGTCATTGGTCGTTGTACTTGTAGTCTTCACGGCCACCGATGGATTCTCCACTTGTTTCGAGATATTTTTACTCCTTCCCCTCCCACCACCACCAACAACATTTGCTGTACGCGCGAAATTATTTCATCACGACGACGGCGATCGTCGTCTAAATATGAATTACATATTAAAACGAGAGGCAAAAATAAAACGTTATTATATAAATACCTCACCGCACACAATGTCAATTATCTATGTAATATTCGTACACAAATACTTGTATTGTATCCTATATGGTTATATATTACAGCCCTTTGAATAATACGTCTGTACAATGCGCGCGACTTCATATGTACACTCTGCACGCATCCGTGTCACATATTTCGTTCCCTCCCTCTCTCCCTCCCTCCTTTCTACTCGTGGGTGACGAGAGTTTTTTAAAAAAATTCTTGTTTTAACCCTTCTCTGCTCCTCCTACTAACACTGACCACTGAACACCCTACATTGCATCGTCACGTGCCGCTACTCATGTATATCTGTTGCCAACGACAACAAATCTATAATATTACCAAGTGAATATTTTTAAGGTACTAATACATATTGATATATATATATATATATATATATATATATTATATAAGTACGTATGCGACGCAGGATAAATTCGACTGATATTTGCGTTCATCAACCGTCTTCCGTTCACGACTGTCTGAATAGAAGAGGGCCTCGAAGTCTATAACAAAAATATAAAATAATAATATATTATATATAGTATCCACAAAAAACTACTTCGGAGAGGTTACAAAGACTTTCTGTGCATAAGTTCAAGCGATTGGGAGAAAAGATAGAATTTTGATGTTAATAAAGAAGTGTAAAATCATAAAATTCTGTGCCAAAAAGGCCAATGGTTGAAAAAGTAGAATTTGAATCTCAATAAAGAAATAAAATCAATGCCCAAATTCTGTACCAAAAAGACACATTGTTAAAAACGTTCCTGAATTTTGAGGTTAATAAAGAAGTAAAATCAAAAAATTAGCACAACACGGTGCATATTATTAATGATGAAATTAGCCATACATCGGAGTAGTCGACTTGTTTACAAGTAAATCTGTCTGACTAAAATTTATTTTTACAATCTGTAATTTGCGCCGTGCTGTGCTAATTTTTAGATTCTGAACGGAGTGATGGAATCTATTGATTTTACAATGATGTGTATTTTTTTTTTTTTTGTCTGACGACACCTTTTTTGGCAGTAAAAATGCTTCGATTTTCTTAAACAGCAACTTTTATGAAAGGAAAGTGAATGTAGATGGTACTTGGGCGCGTCAAAAATCCAACTTATTCATTACTTTTTAAAAAAATCGAAAAAAACGATAAAAAAATTACAAAAAACCGGGAAATTTTACGCAAAATCACGTTTTTACAGACAACATTTTTTTAAAATGCTCTAACTCAAAAACGAAAAACCGCAAAAATATGAAATTTTCACCAAATCTTTCAAAGTATTTTGACATATTTTGACTTATTTATAGACAATTTAAATTTTCGATTATTGTAAATTTTTTTTTTAAACAACTATTAAATTTAATTCGTTAACCGAAAACTCTTGAAAATTTAATACAAGGTTTATAATAAGTTAAAATTACCGTCACTAAAAAATATTGGAAATCGTTTCACTAGAATTTTTTTATAAGCCTATAAAGCTCAAATGTGTATAAAATGTGTAAAAATCACGATAATTTGCAAGTTATTTTGTAGATAAAAATTCATAAAATTTTTTCTGTTTATACTTAAGGTTCAAAATTTTAACACTAGTTTTTCCATAAGCTAATCTCCAAAATATATAAAAAAATTTCTACCGAACCAAAAGGAAAAAATTTTATGACCGTTTGAAATTTAAATTTTTACGAAATTGCATAAAATAGCGACTTATCGTCAAATGATTTTAAATATTTGTTATAATTCAAAAAGTATAAGTCGCAGAAACTTGAAATTTTTACCAGTTGTTAAGATAGGCATTTCCTCTATGTCATATTTTTTTTTCAAAATATTAAATTGATTTTTTAGCCACTTATAGGCATTTAAAAAATTCGAATTTTTTAAATTTTTTTTTTATAATCGATGATAAAAAAAAATTGACTTATACAAAATACTTGAAAATTTAATAGAAGATTCCACAGAAGTATTATCATTCAAAAATTATTAAAATCCATAGGCATAATTTTTTTTTATAAGCGTTTGAATAGCGAATATTTACATAAAATTACATGTAAAATATAATATAATATATAAAATTCTAGACTGACAAATCATATCGGTTTTTGAAATTTGCTGTAACTCAAAAATGAAAAACCGTAACAACTTGAAATTTTCACCAAATTTTTATATTGGCATACTCTATACATAGTTAAGTTTTCAAAGTATTTTGACATATATTGACTTATTTATGGACAATTTAAATTTTCGATTTTTGTAAGTTTTTTTTTTAAATATCTATAAAATTTTTTTGGCTGTCCAAAAACTCTTGAAAATGAATTAAAGGACTAAATATAAGTAATACTAATTGTAACTAAAAAATATCGGAGATGGTTTCACTCAAATTTTTTTTATAAGCCCATAAAGTTCAAATTTGTATAAAATATGTTAAAATCGCGATAAT